>CAODLS010744962.1:0-13777 GCA_948243855.1 Flueggea neowawraea
CTTTGGTATCAGAGTATACAAATACACAAGACTTACGAAACCTAGTGCTCTGATACCACCCTTGTCACGACCCATTCCAGGGACCATGACCGGCGTACGAGGTGAACCGTCTATAGGAGCCCGGCCCATCCCGCACAAGCCTCCATTGTACAGAACTTCTACCCAAATATCATATTTAAAGAAATATGAAAAACAAATAAAAATATAATCTTTGTTTATTAAAAACAAACATATGTAACATTAAGTGCGGAAATTATTTCAAATTAAAATATTTGAAATGTCAGAAATAATAACAGAAACATAACACATCACACAGGAACCCGGTGTGGAGCATCTAACAAATCATACAAATGGGTCCGGTCAAAAGGGCACTGACTGCAATATCAGAATCCCTTACTGAGCATCAAAAACCAATGAATATAATTCTCCAGAGTCACCTGCAAGATGATAATAACAGGAGACAAAACAAACAAAGAAAAAGGGTCAAACCCTGTGAGCGAGGGGCAACACTCCAGATCGCCTCATACGTGCCTCACAAAGATTGGTTTGAAAACCATTTGAAAACTAATTATCCACCAATAATTATTCAAAATAATTACTCCAAATATAATTATCCAAAAATACTTATAAAAATTATTCGGGGTATTACAGCGTGCATTCAATTAAGCCAATATAAGTAATATTATCTTAATTTGATTGAAAATATTAAATTACCGCTAATTTTTATATGTAATTTTTTATTTTCAAAAAGACTAGTACGTTGATATTGGATCAGTCAAGTCTAAATCATCTGTTAATTATAAAATTATATATAATATATAACTATATTTATGTGTGAAATTTTATATAATATGTATTACCTAATCAAAAATTCTCTTTTTTATTTTATATTTAGAAAATAAATTAAAACAGAATACACATGTCAATCATTTGAAATTAATTTAACGGATAACGAAATCATACCGAATATATATATATATATAAGAGTTATGGAGTTTTCCCATACTTATCAAACAACTAAAAAGAAATTTGTTATAAATTTAAAAAAATTCTCTAACTATTATATATATATATATATATTGATGTCAACAACTTGTAATATATGTATTGATACATTAAACATAAAATATTATAAAATATTATATATAGAGCCATTTTGCCATGTTTGTAGTTTAATGAGGCGCTATAGACACTGTAAAAGATTTGAGATAGATGTGGTTAGGATTTGGAGGCTGCTGAAGATAAATGTTTGAAAGATGGAGCTTTATAAATGAGAAAGGATGCTATTTGATGAGGTTGTTGGACATACTTTTAATATTCAACGCAATTTTTCAGAATAACTTTCACACGGGATATTGGTTATAAATTTTAAAAGGCTTAACAGGCAAAAATATAATGTAGAATTAAAAAAAATAAAATGTTTTTTTTCTAAAAAATTGAGTATATATGCAAATGGTGCCATTGCTTCTATTTTTGAAACGAATTTTGTATTTTTGATGCAAAGAGGCCTGGTTAAGATATTTTTTTTTCTCAAAAATACAACAAAAAGTCTCACTTGCTTAAATCAGTATTTTTATTAGTGGACACCGTTTAGAAGTTTTGTTGATTTTTTTCTATAAGTTTATTTATTAAATAAGTTACTAATTTTTAAAAACAGAATATTAAATATTTTTCTTGTCCAACAAATTAAACTTACATTAAGCAATAAATGGCACAAAAAATCTCGTCAATAAATTTTCATTGCCGCATAATAATACTTATCACAAAAACTCTTATTATTCTTAGCTACTATTTTTTTTTTTAAATTGTCAACCCCAAACATTCTAAAAATAACACTAATTGTGCGGCAACCAAAAGTTTACTAAACATTGTTGTATGGCTGCAACAGTAACCAGTTTTTTCCACTCAAAGGTTTTGGATTTGATAAGCATTTTCTGTTCCACAAAGACAATAAAAAAGAAGGATTCAAAAACATTCACATACAAATACCACAAAGAACTAAAAAAAAAAAGTTCAAGAATTGAAAAACACTTCATAAATCACCAAAAAAAATGGCACACTTTGCAAAACAAAACAGTTTCAACAATGTTAAAAGTTTCAATCTCCAAGTCCCTCTGATCAACACTCCCTCCACCACCAACACCAATTCCATATCCAAATTTGACCCGTACGAGCATCTTAATCTAAGACTCAACCCAGATGGAATCGTGACTCGATTCTTGCACATGCCTACGGGGACACCAAACCCAGACCCGAACTCGGCTCAACCGGTGGTTTCCAAAGACATAACTCTCGACCCATCAAAGGACACATCCATCCGTATATTCCGACCCACTAAATTCAGCTTCAAAGACCCAACCCACAACACACGCCTGCCGATCGTTCTTTATTTTCACGGTTGCAATTGGGCCCAAAACCGAGCCAATAATTTCCCTCTCCATTTGAGTCGAAGTTATGCTGCTTGCACTATTCCTGCTATAATTGTCTTGGTAGATTACCGTCTTGCTCCTGAGAATAAATTGCCGGCTCCTTATGAAGATGCCATTGATGCACTTTTGTGGTAAAAAAAACAGGCAATGGACCCAAATGGTGAGCCATGGCTTAGAGAATATGGGGACTTTTCAAGGTGTTTTCTTAAAGGGTCTGGTTGTGGTGGTAATATTGTTTTCAACGCGGCTTTACGGGCCTTGGACGTGGACTTAGGACCGGTGAAGATCGCCGGACTTATTATGAACCAACCGTTATTCGGGGGAAAACATAGGACGGAATCAGAGATTACTTACGCGACCGATCAACTGTTGCCGTTGCCGGTGTTGGATTTGATATGGGAATTGGCGTTACCTAAAGGGACGGACCGCGATCACCGGTACTGTAATCCAATGGTCGATGGACCTCACAAGAACAAGCTCAGCTCGTTGCCAAAGTGCATGATCTATGGGTTCGGTATGGACCCTTTGATTGATAAGCAACAAGAATTTGTGAAGATGTTGGTGGATCATGGTGTTCGTGTTGAGGCTCAGTTTGATGATTTCGGGTTCCATAGAATCGAGCTGGTGGATCCTAAAAGGGCAATTACTATTAGTAATATGGTCAAAGAATTTATTCGTGCTTAATTCCCTTCTTTTGTTAATTTTTTAGTTCATAAGACTTTGTTTTTACTTTTTCAGGCTTATCATGTGAAGCACTAAAGATCATTCATTCATGCTGGTCTGTGTATAGTTCCTCATGTGCAATTAAAATTCCATTAATTTGAAATTCTGAATTTTCTTTTTGTTTATTTTAAATTTTATATAATTTCTCCATATTTAAAAAATTAACTCTCATTTGTTAATTAGTATGTTTGAAACCAACCAAGCTTGTGATGAGTATACATGACTCTTACTCTTTTAACCAAAATTCTCGAATTCAAATTCTAACTTGAGGAATGAAGAAAGTTTTTCGTTACTCGTAAAAATTCTATTCAACTTGAATTTCAGAAAATCAAACTATTTGATAAAAAAGAACATGTGATACTATACATTATTGTACTTAGTCACATTATCTTTTCTTCATCGAAGAAAAGAGCATTCATTCATAGAACTAAAGTAGTACAAAGACTCAAATACAGGGAGATTAAATGGACCAACCCGAAACAAGAAATCGAAACAATGAATACTTAACAGTTCAAGGAGTGGTTTACAAACAAATGAGTTTGTCATATCCCATGTCCAATTCAAACATAAAAGGAAATAGACACCCAGGGTTTAGAAGAAGTTGAATCGGGTCAACTCGACTCGACTTAGTGAAAACCCCATCCTTGAAACCATAGCATTGCCGAACATCCAACACTGTGCCTCCATCAGTGTCGGACGTGTACCAGCTACCTTTCACTACTAAACTCCATATAAACTAATGGTCAGTGCAACAAACATCCTAGACCGAAATCTCAATAGACAACCCCTGAAGTCGGCAACAAACCCAACCTCAAGACCCCGATAACCTCCATAACAACACTGATATTATAAAAATAGAGCCCAACCCGTCACCGTCAATGATATATTGTTGTAATTGGTGACTCAATTTGTTGAAATCTGAGTTAAAGCAAGGCAAACACAATGTATGCAAATGGCGGCATTGATTTGTGGCTTTGTTCGCTCAATTAATGTGCAACAATTTTTTAAGTCAAAGAACAACTAATGATGACCTCCTAGGAGGTGGTCTGACAGAAAAGAACACTTTTCCAGTACTTTCTAATTGGGTTCGAGACACACTCGTTTTCTCGGTTGGTCTTGGATATCTATGCGCCAATAGGCTAACGCCAGCTTCTAGCGGGTGTCTTGGTGAGTTTCCTTCGGTCACCACCGAACAAAGCAATATTCCACGGCGGAGAGTATTTGCCTACATGGTTACGCCCAACAGGGGTACGCCACTACCGGTAGCCCCCGACTCCCCCTTTCTGTTGACAAAAAAAAAAGAACAACTAATGATGGTTAAGGAACAGCTGGGAATTGCGTGCTTCAATTGGCCACGGAAGTGAAGCAAAATGTCTATAAATAGGCATGAATATTTCTATTGGATGGGTTCCGAAAATTGTCCCAAATTTTGTTTGAGGTTTTTTCTTTAATTAGTGAGAGAAGGGAAAAATTTGTGTGTTTGGTTTGTGCTATTGTTGAAAGCAAAACCAACAAAGAGAATTTGGGATTTCATTGGAAATTGAAGTTGAGAGTTAAGAGTGTTTCTCTTGTATTTCTACTTGTAAACTGTTGTAATAGAAATTGATATCTCCCTCCTGTGGACGTAGGCATATTGCCGAACCACGTTAATATTTTTGGTGTCATTATTTTTCTGTTGCTTATCTTTGTTGTAATATCAATCTTGCTTTTGTTGTCCAATAGTTGGTATCAGAGCTATGGCGAGTACGAAGTTCGACATAGTGCCTTTTGATGGAAATACCAACTTTGGCATTTGGCAAAGTACTGTCAAAGATGTGTTGGTGCAACAAGGGCTATATAAGGCTTTGCATGACAAAAAGCCTGAAGGCATGAAAGATGATGATTGGAATGAATTACAAGCAAAAGCAGTGAGCACGATTCAACTTAGCCTTGCTCCAGAAATTAAGTACACAATGTTGAACAAAACTTCTCCAACAAATCTATGGGAGAAATTGGAAAACCTATACATGTCAAAATCCTTGATAAATAGGTTATATTTGAAGGAGTTGTTCGAGCTATATATGCAAGAAGGCTAAGACGTCTCTAGCCACATCAACAAGTTCAACAAATGCATCACTCAACTATTGAGTGTTGAGATTGAGACCGACGAAGATGATCAAGCTATTATTCTTTTGGCCTCTTTGCCAAAATCATATGAGACTTTGGTGACCACGTTGCTTGTTGGGAAGCAAACTTTGATGGTGGACGAAAAGTCTTGTTGTGAAAGAAGATCACAAGTCAAAACAAATACGTGGTAGAACTAGATCTCATGGAAGGAATGGCCAAAATGATCATTCCAAGTCACGTCAATGGAAATATGTGGAGTGTCATTACTGCCATAAGAAAGGACATATTAGACGATACTATTATGAATTAAAAAGAGACCTTGAAGAGAGGAAGAATCAAAAGCCAATAGAGGCAAATATTGTCAATAGTAAATCTAATGAAAATGAAGTTGTTGATATGTTATTGGCATCAACATATGGCGCATCTTTAGTAAACTCGTGGATACTTGACTCTGGGTGCACATACCATATGTGTCCTCGCAAGCACATACCAGCCCTGCCATACCGGTGTTGTCCTGATGGGTAATGATGCCAGTTGCAAGGTTATTGGGGTCAGTACAATAAAGATCAAAATGCATGATGGAGTTATAAGAACATTGGGAAATGGCCGGCACATTCCCGAGATGAAGAAAAATTTGATTTCCTTAGGAACTTTAGATTCCAATGGCTACAGTTTCTCTGCCAAAGGTGGATTGTTGAAATTCTGCAAAGGAGCACTCGTTATAATGAAACGAGAAAAGGTTGGAAACTTGTACAAGCTGCATGAAGTTATTGTTTTAGGTGGAGCTGCTACTGCCACTAATACATAACTCAAAGATGATAACACTGAGCTATGGCACATGCATCTAGGCCATCTCAGTGAGCGTGGGCTGAATGAGTTACACAAGAGGAACCTGCTAAAAGGTATGAAAGGATGCAAACTGGAGTTCTGTGAATTTTGTGTTATGGGAAAGCAAAAAAGGGTCAGTTTCAACACCTTGTCTCACACCAGTAAGGGAATTCTTCACTATGTTCATACTGATGTGTAGGGCCCCTCACCGATTGCATCACATGGAGGATCCATCTATTTTGTAATTTTCATCGATGATTATTCAAGAAAGGTCTGGGTGTACTTCATGAAGCACAAATCTGAAGTGTTTAATGTTTTCAAACAATGGAAGGCCGAGGTTAAAAACCAAACTGGCAGAAAGTTGAAGTGCATTAGAAGTGACAATAGAACTAAATTCAAAGAAAACTCATTTCTAGAATTTTGCAAAAAAATGAAGGTATTGCTCGACATTTCATAGTTAAAAAGACTCCTCAATAGAATGGAGTTGCCGAAATGATGAACAGAACGCTGCTAGAACGAGCTCTTTGTATAAGGCTTAATGTAGGACTGCCAAAGATTTTTTAGGCAGAGGCTATAAACACTACGGTTTACTTGATAAATCAGACTCCCTCATCGACAATAAATTTTAAGGTCCCTGAGGAGGTTTGGACTGGAAGGCCAGTCGACTACTCTAATTTGCACATTTTTTGTTTCCAGCTCACATGCATGTACCATGTGATGAGCGAACGAAGTTAGATGCAAAGTCAAAGAAGTGTGTTTTCCTCGGCTATCCCAAAGGTGTTAAAGGGTATATGCTTTGGGATCCAGAATCAAAGAAAAAGATCATCAGCACAAATGTTGTCTTTGATGAAGCTAGCATGTTGAAGAAAAATCATAATATGAATTCTTATATAGAAGATCAAACAGTGAAGCCAGCCATTCAGGTGGAGTTCCAAGAGAAGTATGCTCCAATAATAGATCAAACCTAGGATGAAGAAGAGATCAAGAAGAGCCTTATTGTATTGCTACCAGTAGAGAAAGGCGTACTATTAAAGCACCAAAAAGATATGAAGACGTGGTATCTTTTGCATTATTCACTGATGGTGAAACTCCACCCAATTTTGATGAAGTTGTCCAGTCAACTAATTCTGACAAGTGGTCAGCGGCAATGGCAGAAGAGATGGAGTCTCTAAGAAAGAATCAGACTTAGGAATTGGTAGAATTACCCAAGGGAAAGAAAGCTATTGGATGTAAATGGGTTTATCCGAAGAAAGAAGCTGGTGTGGAAAATGAAAGAGATAAGTTTAAAGCTCGACTAGTTGCTAAAGGATATTCACAAAAGGAAGGTATAGACTACAATGAAATTTTCTCTCCAGTAGTCAAACATACCTCAATACGGGTAATATTAGCAATAGTAGCAATGTATAACATATAGTTGGAGTAACTGGATGTGAAAACAGCTTTCCTATATGGAGAACTAGATGAACAAATTTACATGCAACAACCAGAAGGATTTGGAAAAGGACTAGTATGCAGATTGACAAAGTCCTTGTACGGTTTGAAACAATAGCCCAGACAGTGGTACAAATGATTTGATACATTCATGGTATCTCATGGATACAACCGCTGTGAGTTTGACTGTTGTTTTATTCTAGAAAACTGAATGATGGTTCTTTCATTTATTTAACCCTTTATGTTGATGATAAGCTGATTGCTGCCAAAAGCAAATCTCATATCCTTAAGCTTAAGAATATGTTGAGCAATGAATTTGAGATGAAAGATCTTCAAGCTGCAAAAAGGATCCTTGGTATGGAAATCTACAGGGATAGGAAAGCTGGCAAGTTGTGGCTCAAACAAAGTAGGTATGTGAAGAAAGTTTGGGAAAGGTTTAATATGCTCAATGCTAAACCTGTAAAGACTCCTTTGGCAGCACACTTTCGATTGTCTACAAAACTTTGCCTAAAACATAGAATGAGGTGGAGTACATGGCTCGAGTTCCTTATGCAAATGCTATAGGATGTCTCATGTATGTTATGGTTTGCACGCGACCAGATGTTTCTCATGCTTTAGCGTAACATGCAAATCCAGGAAAAGAGCATTGAAATACAGTAAAGTGGATTTTTAGACATCTTGTTGGCACTTGATTATGGATTATTATATGACCAAAAGGTAGCTTCAAGCAAGGTAGCTGGATATGTTGATTCTGACCATGGAGGAGATCTTGATAAGAGAAGATCCATGACCGGTTATGCTTTCATGTTTGGTAAAGGATTGATTTCATGGAAATCTATCCTACAATCAACTATTGCTTTGTCTACTATGGAAGCAGAATACATGGCGACCACCAAAGCAGCAAAAGAAGCTTTGTGGTTGAAAGGTTTGGTTGAAGAACTTGGTTTTAAACAAGATACTATTCAGTTGCAGTGTGATAGTCAAAGTCTATATTTTTGGCCAAGAATCAAGTATTTCATGCAAGGTCAAAACATATAGATATTCAACATCACAAGATAAGATAGTGGATTAATTATGGAGAAATTTGTTTGCTAAAAGTCCACACAAATAAGAATGCAGCTGACATAATGACCAAGCCAGTTTCAACTGAAAAGTTCAGGCATTGCTTGGACTTCAAATCACCTCATATTGATAAGTGGTTTGGCGCACTCCTACCCATGAAAAGGGGGTGCATTAAGGGTATTAGGAAAAATACCCTTGAAGATTGGTTGTGACTCAAACTACTGCAATATTTTTTGGATTCTCAAGAAATCTTGCCAAGGTGGAGATTGTTGTAATTGGTGACTCAATTTGTTGAAATCTGAGTTAAAGCAAGGCAAACACAATGTTTGCAAATGGCGGCTTTGATTTGCGGCTTTGTTGGCTCAATTAATGTGCAACAATTTTTGAAGTCAAAGAATAACTAATGATGGTTAAGAAACAGCTGGGAATTGCGTGCTTCAATTGGCCACGGAAGTGAAGCAAAATGCCTATAAATAGGCATGAATATTTCTATTGGATGGGTTCCGAAAATTGTCCCAAATTTTGTCCAAGTTTTGTTTGAGGTTTTTTCTTTAATTAGTGAGAGAAGGGAAAAATTTGTGCATTTGGTTTGTGCTATCATTGAGAGCAAAACCAACAAATAGAATTTGGGATTTTATTGGGAAGTGAGGTTGAGAGTTAAGAGTGTTCCTCTTGTATTTCTACTTGTAAACTGTTGTAGTAGAAATTGATATCTCCCTCCCGTGGACGTAGGCATATTGCTGAACCACGTTAAAATTTTTGGTGTCATTATTTTTCCGTTGCTTATCTTTGCTGTAATATCCATCCCGCTTCTGCTGTCCAACATATATTAACGCAACACGAACTGCTGGAGAAGACAAACTGTTCCCTAATATGGTAGCTATCAAGTGCTGTTATGTTTGAAGACGGTGCCACCGTCCATGAGATCGGACCTGCCGGACAAGTCAAACACAATTCCGATGAAGATCTTAAAAACTTGAAATTCATTTTTCATTGCAAGTCATATTTGACTTATATTAGATCATAATAATTTTAAGAGTAGAAAGAAATAAATTCTTATTCTGATGAGAAGCAATCGTCTTGGCTGTTCATAGAAAACAAACAACAACGATCAAGAAAGTAAAAATTATTGGCGTTTATGCTTTCAAATTGGAATTAAATAGAACAGAATTTAGACCATAAATTTGAATATAAAGTTTTTTTTATAAAAAAATAGAAATTAGTTTTTCATCCTCAATCAGAATCGTATTCTATAAACCATATAGAAGAAAATTATTATCTATGACTATTCAAATCTGATTCGAAAATATTTTTATTAAATTACAAAAATCTTAAAATTGTATCTGATTTAATTGTAGGTAATTTTTTTAAGCCTACCAAGTTACTAATTATAAAATTATCCTATAATAGTGACTAATTTCATCCACAAGTGAAAGCGTCACTATAGCCGGCAATTTCAGGTACAATCAACCACAAAATAAAAAAGAACGAACAAAAACCGACTTCCACGGTTTATTTTGTTTGACCTTTTCTTAACATTTTAAATTATAGTAGAATTCAATCTCTAACACCAAAATAGATTACACATACGAGAATATGTGCCTGAAAACAACAACAACAACAGCAATAACTACTTGTTAATTAATCAAAATCTTCAAAGCACCAGTCTCCAACAATGTCGAATTTTGACCCTTACGAGTACATAGACATCAAGCTCAATCCTGATGGCAGCATCACTCGCCTACTTAACTTCCCAACCTCAAACCCGAATCCTGATGGACCTTTCTCCGGCGACACTGTCCTCTCCAAAGACTACGTTCTGAGCGAAGAAAACAACACTTCTCTCCGCGTTTACCTTCCCACAAAGCCTTTGACCACCAACCCCGGCACTCGCCTCCCTATCATCTTCTACTTCCACGGTTGTCAATGGATCAAGTTCCGCGCCAACAACCCTGCCTTACACCGTGACAGAGAAAGAACTGCGACTGCCATAATCTTGCTCGTGGACTACCGCCTGGCACCTGAAAGTCGCCTTCCCGCACAATATGAAGATGCGTTGACGTCGCTTTTGTGGTTGAATAGACAAGCTATTCAGCCTGATGGTGATCAATGGCTCAAAGACTATGGAGACTTCTCTAGGACTTTCCTTTGCGGGTCCGGCAACGGCGGAAACATCATCTTCCATGCAGCATTGAGGGCTGCTGATTTACATTTGCACCCTATAAAACTTGCAGGGCTTATAATGAACCAACCAATGTTCGGCGGGCAAAGCAGGACAAAATCCGAAATCAAATTCGCGATGGACCAGATAACTCCGCTGCCAGTTCAGGATTTGTTATGGGAACTGGCGTTGCCAAAAGGGGTGGATCGTGATCACAGGTATAGCAACCCAATGATGTTGCGAGAGGACGATAAAGAGAAACTGAGACAGTTGCCTCGGTGTTTCGTGACTGGTTTTGGGATGGATTATGACGAAATTGTGAATTCGTCAACTTTTTGCCTATTAATTTAAAATATAACTTTTTGAATTAATACCGTAAATATTATTTTTTTCATGATTTGTTGCCACGAATTTGTCGCTAAAGTAGAGACGAATTCGTTGTAAAAATGACATAGTGATGGATTCGTCGTAAATTTAGCAACACATTCGTCGCAAAACATCATTAATCAATTTTACATTTATCAATTAATTGTTTTCTTAAAAATATTCAAGCTCTTAGCAATCATTAATATAAAAAATTAATTGTCCGTAACGTTATATGTCTTAAACATTCACCCAAGTTTTGATTCTTTTTATTCTAATTAGAAAATATATTTTCGAATTAATTAGGATAATAATGTCTAGCAATTAATTACAAAAAATTAATTTGTGATATTAATTTAGATAAAAAGTTTGAATATTTTTAATGAAAAACTATATACTGTAATAATTGAGAATTAATAGCGTAAATATTTATCTGTCCGTAAATATTGTTTTTTCCCGATTTTTGCGACGAAGTCGTCACTAAAATAGAGACGAATTCCTCGAAAAAATGGAAATAGCAAAGGACTTGTCTCAAATTTAGTGACAAATTCGTTGCAAACCATCATTAATAAATTTTACATTTATCAATTAATTGTTTTCTTAAAAATTCAAGCTCTTAGAATCATTAATATAACAAATTAATTGTTAGTAATGTTATATGTCTTAAACATTTACCCAAGCTTTTATTCTTTTTATTCTAATTAGAAAATATTTTTGAATTAATTAGGTTAATAATGTTAGCAATTAATTACAATTTAGATAAAAAGTTTGAATATTTTTAATGAAAAACTGTATACTATAATATTTGAGCATTAATAGCGTAAATATTTATCCGTCCATAAATATTTTTTTCCAAATAGAGACGAATTCGTCTAAAAAACGGACAATGTCGTAAATTTAGCGACGAATCCGTCGCAAACTATCATTAATCAATTTTAAATTTATCAATTAATTGTTTTCTTAAAAGTCTTCAAGCTCTTAGTAATCATTAATATAACAAATTAATTGTTTATAATGTTATATGTCTTAAACATTCACCCAAGTTTTGATTCTTTTTATTCTAATTAGAAAATCTATATTTGAATTAATTAGGGTAATAATGTCTAGCAATTAATTACAAAAAATTAATTTGTATTATTAATTTAGATAAAAAGTTTAAATATTTTTAATAAAAAACTATATACCGTAATATTTGAGAATTAGTACCGTAAATATTGATTTTTTTCATTAATTGTTTCGTAAATATTTTTCCCCACTTTTTTGCGACGAATTCGTTGCAACAGTGAATTTTTACGCGGCCCTTTCAAAATTTGATTGAATTTTCGGCGGGGGTTGGGAATTTTCTGCGTGCGACGAATTCGTCGCTCGTCGCAACACTGAATGTTTGGGCCCATTCTCTTTTTCTCTTTCACGCCGCTCAAACCCTAAAATCTAACACTCTTCTTCTCTTTCACGTCGCTCCTCTCTCTCTCTCTCTCCACACTCTCTCCTAAGCCGTCAATCTTGCTCTCTCTGTCGCTCTCTCCATCAACGCTCCATCGACTATCACTGTCGCCCCGCTCTCTGTCATGCCTAAGCTCTCTCTCCACCAAAGTCGCTCTCTCCACCAATTCCTCCAATACGCTCTCCCTCTTGCCCTGCCCGACAGTTTCTAAGGTACTACATTGCGAAGATACCGATTTGGATTAGGGCTTTGTGTAGTTTTCTTTCATTTGAATAAAAAATATTGGGGATGTATTTGTTATTCACTTTCTTTCAATGTTCTGAATGATTGATTTTGGGAATTTAGGTTGTGGAGAATCCTTCACCCTTGCAATCATTCAGCCGAGAGTCACAGCCGTTACCGGCCTATCAGTATTTTGAGAATGTAAGGAACTTTCTGGTGGCGGTTGAAGAGTTGAAGTTGCCAGCTTTTGAAGCTTCTGATCTTGAAAGGGTAAGTTCCTAAATTTACTTCACAAAGTTTTTTATAATGTTTTCATGTGCATGATTGTGTTATTCTTGAATATAACTGCATAGTCACTGAGTTGTGGAATGGTTGGATAGTGATTTCTGTAGAGATATTCTCACCGAATTTCGGTGAATTCACCTAAATTTGACGCGAACAGTTGTTTGAGATATGACTTAAGTGGATATGTTTTTCTTTTTGAAATTTGAAGGATACATTAGAAGCTGGGTCAGTGGCTAAGGTGGTTGATTGCATCTTAGCCCTTAAAAGTTACCAGGAATGCAAGCAGACGAATGGTGGGAATGGAGGTGGGAATGGATTTTATAAGCCTATTCGGTCTCCAATGGTTATGCATTCTGCCAATTGGATCAATTCGCGACCCGTCTCCTCAGGCTCTTGTAGGCAATTGGACATGTCTCAGGCATCTGAGAATCAGCCACCCAATGAGAATGCTGAAGCTAAGGAACTTGAAGGTATATGTGTGTTATATTACTTTTTGTAGTAGATTGCGCCGCAGGTAGTAAATTGGATTAAAAATGCAGTATGGACTCGATAAATAAATTACCTTGAATACTAGATGAGGAAGCATTCGTTCAAAATGTTGCTATCCTTAGTCCTTAATTAATAGCATATTATCTAATATGTCGTAGCCATTTTTGGAAGACATTGGTTATGTCAATTTGAAATTTCTGCTATAAGTAACTGTTCTTGTCTATATCATGTGCT
>CAODLS010745008.1:0-28728 GCA_948243855.1 Flueggea neowawraea
TGTATTTTATTGCATTATCTATTAAATTTGATCTTTAGGAATATGCAGCTTTCGTTCAGATCATTGAGGTCTGCCCTTTGAAGGTGAGAATCTCTTAAAAAAAATTACATCTGTTAATTTTTGCCGGTATGGGATCTCTTATACTATTATGCATTGCAATTTTTCTTTCAATTTCTTTTTTTATCTGTTATTAGCTATTTATATGATTTCTTCAGCCACATTTGAAAAATGTGATTAAATACGTCTTAAATTTTGCAGATTTTATTGAAGCAATAAAATCTAAAAAAATGTGAATATTGGTGGTGGGTTTTGTCAGGTGACAGCTGTGGTAATTACACATGGGGTTGGAACTCATGGGATTTCTCACTTGGCAATTGATTTCCCTCGGCTACTAGCGACAAGTGAAGAGAAATTAGTTTATATTGGTGGTAGAAAAGTAGAAAAGTAGAAAAGTTTGATTGTAGTGGTTGTAGAAAAGTAAAAAAGTCAGATTATAGTGGTAGTAGAAAATCAGAACAAAATTAGGCATAATTCTATTACAGATTTTTCTTGTAACTAAAAAACTTAATGATGATTTACATTTTTTCATCGTTGACTTGTGTAACATTTAGTGCTTTATTTAATTTATAACTTCGAATTTTAAATGTTTTGGATTATAATTTGATTTTAAAAATTGTCATATTTAGGATTATACTTGAAATAGGTTCAGGACAAATAAATTTGATGTAGACGCTAGGCAAAAATAATTAAATTTTAAGAAGAAATTGTTATTTTTGATTTATTTTTAATTGAGTTAACAAATGAACAAATAATTGTTAGAAATAATTTGGAGTAAATGGCGAAATTATTAATGGTTATCTTAATAAAATTAAAAAGTCAATAAAATTTTTACAAGTTTAATTTTAATTTTAATTTATTTCTATTTTATTTCAGTTTGTAAAAGCAAATCTAAATTATTATTGAGTTTCCACTAATTGAATATTTCTGTATATGTATCATTCATTGAAATTTAGTACAATCATCAAAATGAAAATGTTTTATAAATACTAAGTTAATTATTTGACTAAAAGAAAAATTTAATTATCTTATTAAAATTGTTGAAAAATCAAAGTTGGAAAAATGGAGTTTGTCAATAATGTCAATGGATGAAATCCAATGCTAGTTACGAGTTCAATTAATAAGTTCAACTAATTATTACTAAATTAGTTATGAGTTTCTTAATGAATCCCGAATAGTAGTTATTACTAGACAACTCTTTTGATTGTATTGTTATTATTTGTTTTAGCCAATAGGTTTTTTCAAAGTTTTATGTCACTAAGGTTTTGTGTCACTAGGTAGCATTTTTCCTCCTTTAATGTATGGATACATGTGTATTCTCTTTCACTTTATAAATATGTCACTAATCATACTAAAAATTTCATTCATTTTAAAAATTATATTATTTTGTTAAAGAAAAGTAACAAATTTATAAATCACATATAAGTACTAAAAAAACACAAAAAATTGTAAATAAGTTACATATTTTTTCATTATTTTTTATTTTATATTCATATTATTTTTTCATTATTTTTTATTTTATATTCATTACTTTATAGAAGAAAAATAACAAAATTTGTAAATCACATAAAAATACTATAAAAATACAAAAAATTGTAAATAAGTTACATATTTTTTCATTATTCGTCATTTTATGAAATTGTCACTTTTTGTATATAATATGTCATTTTCCCCCACATTATGTTACTTTATTGAAGAAAAATAACATACGTTTTAAATCACATAAAGTACTATAAAATAATAAAATATTGTAAATAAGTTACATATTTTTTTATTATTTGTTATTTATAAATATGTCACTTTTTGTATATAATATATCATTCGTCTCTAACATTATGTTAGTTTACTGAATAAAAATAAGAAGATTTTTAAATCACATAAAGGTACTAAAAAACATAAAAAAATTTAAATAAATTACATATTTTTTATTATTTGTCATTTTATATTCATGTCATTTTTCGTCTTAAATATATCATTTGATCTTAATATTATGTTACTTCATAAAATGACATAAAGTGACCAAAAAATAACAAAAATATTGAAAAAAAATTACAAATGGAAGTTTTTTTTTTCTGTCACTTTATGAATATATCACTATTCATCTAAAATATGTCATGCTTTTCTAACATTATGTTACTTCACTTAAGAAAAATAAAAAAATTTGTAAATCACATAAAAGTACTATAAAAACACGAAAATTTGCAACTAAGTGACTTTAATTTAAATTATTTATCATTTCATATACATGTTATTTTTCGTAAATAATTTGTTATTCTTTTTCATAATTATGTTACTCGTCGTCTAAAAAGTAATATGATTGTAAAATCACATAAAGAAAAAAAAAAATCACAAAAACATTGAAAAAAGTTACAAATGGAAATTTTTTTTCATTTTATGAATATGTCATTATGCATTATTTTCTAATAATATGTTATTTTAGTGAAGAAAAATAAAACAATTATAACTGACATAAAAGTAATTTAAAACCACAAACATTTGCAATTAAATAATATATATTTTTATTATTTGTCATGTCACTTTTCGTATACAATTTGTCATTTTTTTTAAAATTGTGTTGCTTGCCATTTAAAAAGTAACATTATTAAAAAATAATATAAAATATCCAAAGCATCACAAAAACATTGAAAAAAGTTACAAATGAAAGTTTTTTATGTCACTTTATAAAAATGTCATTATTCATCCTAAAAATGTGATTTATTCCTTGAATTATATTACTTTACTGAATAAAAATAACAAATTTTAAAATGACATATAAGTACTCAAAAAATACGAAAACTTGCAATTAGGTGACATATATTTTCATTATTTTCTATGTCACTTTTTGTGCACAATTTGTCATTAGTTCTCATAATTGTGTCACTTGCTGTCTAAAAAGTAACATTATTAGAAAATGAAATAAAATAACCAAAAAATCACAAAAATAAAGGTCAAAATAACACATTTGTTAAATTTTATGTCATTTTAATAATTTGTTATTTCTAAGACTAATTATGTTATTTAGATTACATGTTATATTATTTTACAGTGTAAAAAAATATAAACAAAGTCACATAAAACTAAATAAAAATGTCACGTGATTATTTTTTTTGTCATTTTAATTTCTGTCATTTGTTAAAAAAATATGTTCTTATATTTTTATATTTGTCATTGTTTGAAAAGGTTGATATAATTTTTTAAAGAGAAGGAACATAGTAAATCTAATCTCATTATAACAAAGTTTTGAATAAAAGGCTATAATTTCGTCCTTGTCAATCTAACGGTCTTCATTAATTATGTCTCCCATGAGTCACCATACTCAATTTTTGTGTGAGTCACCTAAGTAAATACCCTCATGCATTTGCATCAACATGCATTTATTCATTATAAATCATTTTAGGTGTTGATGAATGATAGAGGCTTGAAAAGCTCAATTGTAAATAGGACATGAAGGTGTAAAAAGGAGCAATTTGGTGGCTTGAGAGCTACCAAGTTTTATAACCGAAACACTTTGAGTATAAACTTGAAATATATTATTGTGTGTTGTGTTTGCTTATGCTCTTTTAAGTGAAATTACTTGTTGATATGACAATGTTGGCTACCGATGACTAATTTGCTATGCAAATGAAATGAATGTGTGTATTGATTTCTGAACAATATTGTAATGATGGTAATCATCTGGCCTACATCTACAGACTAAGGCAAATGCACCTATCAAAATGTAGTACGTAGACCTGAGTACCGATTGTCATATCCCACAAAGACTAAGAGTACTAGTAATTACCGTTTCCTTATTATCTAGCCTACAAATTAAATGTGTTTGAATTAAACACAAAAGGAAATATCGACACACCAACACACAACACAACAACACAAAGAGAATAAAGAACCGAGCAATCAAGGTGAAAATAGCATTCAGATCTTGAATCCCCCTAGGACTACCTTTGCAAAATTGACCTCGTCACTAAGTCATTTGTTCATACTCCGTAGTAGGAGGTCCCCATGTCAATGTGTTATATACACAGTATTCCACATACAATCATGCAATATCTTTTCCTTTATACCATCATTTACAAAATATTCTTGTATATATGTACCCATATATACTTTAAGTTTTCCATATCAAAATGTTGGTTAATAATAATCACATATCCAGATTATTAATTAACCCAATAATTATTAGTCAATTTATGTCATAGCCAGACATATCAAAAATAGCATACTTAATTTTGAAAGACACAGCCTATATGTCTGAAGCTGCTATTTAACTCACATAGTATCCAAAGTTGTGGATCCAGTCAAATATCGCTCGCGGGTGGCTGCTCCTGCTGGCAGACACACTGAGCTGAACATATACAAACATAGCAAATATCAATATGTGGTACTGTGGCGGTACCGATGCATGTATGCGAGTGCAAATGCTGACTAACTTTTGATGGCATCAAGATCTCATGCCCAAAATACCCAAACTCTCATTTCGATCTATACCCGATCGATCAAACACCCATACTGGCTGCAATTAGCCTCTCAAGCAAGGATCTAGCCTCAGATCCTACAAACAACTTCAAAATCATCAAGAATCCAAATCCCCAAATTCGGAGTTCTTGACCCACTCGACACAAATCATTAAATCTTGACACCCAATGTCAGATCTATGCATTTCTAACATCTATCTATCATAATACATCAGATACAACTCCAAATCTGATGAGAAATCTACCAGAATTCAGAACCCTAGCTCGGATCAAGCCCATTTCGTTCAAACACGAAACCATTGGGAACCGAAGCTAGAATCCAGTGCTTACAATCTTAACCAAGCTTAATCTACCCATATTTAACTTCCTTTACAACAGAAAGGAAGATCTGAACAAAACCTCAAAATCCTTTCAAAACCCTAGATGAACAATGATGAGGTGAGATGACGAAAAGAATAGATCAAAGAACGATTCTTACCTTCAGAATCACAATGGAAGTGCTGAGGAGTGATTGCAAGTGTAGAGGAGTAGTTGAGAGAGTGATTTTAGTGTTTGAGATGAGTTATGACAGAAGAGCCGTAGGTGGGTTTATTTATAGAACCTCGTAACTGAAACGTGGCATTTCATTTAATGACCGCAGAAAAGGCTCATCTACGTGCGTTGAACCTTTTTCTACGCACGTTGACAGTGTACTACATGCACAGAAGAAGCTCCTGTGTGCGTAGACGACAGATCTAACAACCTTTCCCACACATATCAACTATCAACGTGCACACCACCTAGTGCTATGCAGGTAGATCACCATGCTCACCACTGTTCAAAGTCCGAATCACGTCCAACATGCACTGACGTCTCCAACGCACACAGACGTGCCCAAGCACACTCACAGTCTGGATCAGACATCCATTTATGCACGTAGCACATTCACCTACGCACGTAGACGACACCCTGACCTCAATCTATGTGCGTAGAACATCTCTAACGCACACAGATGACCTGCTTTGTGCTTCGCACACACAAACCACCTCCAAACATTCTTGATCGAAGTTTAACACCTCAAAGCCCTAAATTTCCATGAAGTCTTGACGGAATACCATCAAATTCTGGTCAGAACGAACGAATATTACAGGCTGAATGAGGAAAAAAAAGTCTAAACTTTAGGTCCCAACAAGGCATAACCAGTAAGTTGAAGTGGGAACAAAGGGCATTCTTCTTCAAGAATAGGGAACAAGAGTTCAAGACAAAAGGGAAACCAAAGGGACAAAATAAGAAATGCTAAAACTTGGTATTTCAAACATGAAATGCTAAAATTCCAATAAGAGAAGCACATTGCAAAGAATTGCTCTGCTCTAAAGAAGGTACAAAATCTTTGCTCCTGCTTAAATTATACTTATGTGTCGAGTAACGTATTCCTAACTAAATTTCATCCTTAATGGGTGATTGATTCAGGAGTGACTGACCACGTAAGTAAGGAATGTGAGGCATTTGTCTAGTTCTGTTGAGTCCCATAAGGAATGAAATAGATTTGTGCTGGAAATAATGCTAAAGTAAAGGTCAAAGGCATAGGCACATGCATGCTCAGCTTGTGAGGTGGCCGACCCTTATTGTTGCATGATATCTTTTATGCTTATAGGATACAAAAGAACTTGGTTTCTATTACGTCTTTAATGAAACACAAATTTTCTTTATCTTTTATAAAATGATAAATTTGATTTTTTTATTAATGGTACTTACTATGGCTCTGGTTTTGCTGCAGATGGTTTCATTGTAATGGATTTAAAACCTTTTAATAACAATGAAGCTTGTTTTTCTTATGTTGCTTCTTCATTGAATCATACAAACGATATTAACCTATGGCATGCTAGGCTCAACTACATTGGCCAATACCATGTGGGACGTCTAGCCAAGGCTAGTTGTTAGGTAATCTGTGGAAAGTCGAGTTACCAACATACGAGAATTGCCTTGAGGGAAAGTTAGTGAGAAAACCATTTAGAAAAGTGACTCGAACTATATACCCATTGCAACTTATCCATTCTAATGTTTGTGGGCCAATGAACATGGGAGTACGACATTGAGCTAATTACCTCATCACATTCATAGATGACTATACATGTTATGGTCATATCTATGTGATTTCCCATAAGTCCAAGGTGCTAAATTGCTTCAACAGATTTATGAGTCTATTTGAGAATCAATTAGACATGAAAATTAAGGCCCTAAGAACTGATCATGGTCGAGAATATCTCTCTAAAGAATTCAAGGCACTCTATAATTGTAACACTCATACCTATATACACTCACGCTCATAAGATCTAAGGTGTATATCGATATTTGTATATATACTAACAAATTTACAGCAAGTTCTTCATGTTTAAACTATCAAAATAGTAGCAACAAGACATTTACAAACAAAACTAACAAAGCTCGTCAACATATAATATGCATCATATAGTACAAGTCAAGTCTAGTAGACTTTATACAATGCATGATGAGCCATTAAGATCTCATCCTCAAAACTCTATATGCACATATGTTATGGAGAGAGAAGGTGATCGGGACATCCCGACCTATATTGTCTCTATGTATCTACAAACCTACAAATCGACTAAAAAGGTAATCGTTGATACCTGGAAAAAAATTTTCACTTTATATGAGTCGCAACTCAATAAGAAACCCAAAATATATCAAAAATTATGTAAACATACAATATACAAGCAACTTAATAGATAACAAATAAACCAATATGCAATGCAAGTCCGTTTCATTTGGTAATGGCCCAATATGTCAAGTATTGCCTCAGGTTTCCAATATAAAAATCTCATGGATCTTTCCAATACCAATAGAATTGACCTGGAGGTCTTGCCAATATCTGATTGAATTAAAATGTAGGTCTGATCAAATAAATCACATAAATCACTGGTCAACCCAATATAGTAGAATGAATTCTAGAGGTGGCTCATAGGCGTTTTAGCTGCGGATAGCACTTAGTTCCATTTACTTTCTCATATAACCAATTTTTCCAATAACATTGCATATACCTAAACACATTGGCCATATCATTCCTTTAAAGTCACATGAAATCAGATGCATCACATATGTAGACAATGTATCTCAATAACATTTCCAATAACTTATGTACTATGTTTTGCACATTATCAACAATATTCCATTGTGTAGCATATAAGAATTTACCAATACCACATAATTATATTATATACAATAGCCAATACCAATAATACCATGTATTTTACATAAGCTCAACAATAACGATATATAAGCCAATATACAAATATAGCATGTAAGGCAAATAATGGGTTCACTCATATGAAAACATAAGTTTCAGTCTCTTAGCTCACCTCTGGCCTCTCCACAACCTTTCTCACCTAATACACCTAATCACACAATTTTCTTTCAATACAAAATGTGTATGTACCATATTTGCATACGATGCCCGAATAATGCATGTTTTAATGTGTGACGCTTCTGATATGTACATATACATGCAATTTGATATGAACGAAGAAACTCTCATATGTTTTAAACCACTTTTCTAGGCGTCTAATATTTAACGATAATGGATAGAATGCAAATCAAGCCTATTTATGCATTATGGCCAGTTTGTGTTTTCCTCTCCCATCGACAAACCAATGAAATCATTTTATTCTAAAATTTTAACCACATATCAAACACATATAAGGGTTTACTTACACCAAATATCATACTCTACATCACTCAAATGAGGTCTATGCACAATATTGAACTATAGCTTCCGCCAAATTAGACCTGTATATACCAATTCGTTCCCACTATCTATTATATTCAAATGTAGCATCTAAAACTTTATATAAAAATACTAGACAGAGAAATAAATAACTTTCATGTTTTACATTTTGACTACATCCATCTCTAACTGCCTCAAAACAATGTTGTGATACAAACTGAAATCTAGATGCAAACAGATCCATATCTCGATTCATATGAGTTTATGCTTAATTCGTGCTCTATTCCCTTACTTCATTATTTAAACCTCTAAATACATATTATAATGAATATTAAACAGATAAGAGTGGAGGAAATCACTTACATATCTCTTAGGATGCAATAGACGCGAAGTTGATGATTTCTCGGTTTCCTGCCAAATTTGCTACACAAATATGTTCTTCTCCTCTTTTATCTCCATTTTCCCTTCTATTTTCTCTCTAATATATGACTTAAGCATGAAAAAAATGATTCCTACTTGCTTAACATTAGATTTTTTATAGTTCATCCTCAACATGAGGTGGCGACGTACTTAGGTGGTCCAATCAGAAAGCACCATGTTTCTTCTCCCTAACTTATGCTTTCCTTATGTTCTTCACACCCAAAACTTCAGATTTTTTCATATTCATCAACACAAACTTATTTATACAACTATCCTAATGTATTTAAGAAATCACCTATTCAACCCTCTTACCTAATAACTTCACTTTTGAACCCTGATTCTCTTACAAATAACCCCTTTATTACTCTCGTAGTCTTTTCTAAAATATTTTAAAACCATATAGACAATGTGACTATAATATACGCAATGCCAGATAAATGCACCTACTATACACATCATATGCGATGCATGCTCATATATGCAATGTTGGTCATGGTTGTGATAGTAATGAAAGGGGAATTAAACATTAATTGTCAATCCCTAGGACTCCACAACAAAATAGAGTAGCGAATAGGAGAAATAGAACACTCTTTAACATGGCAAGATCAATGATGATTGAAGCTAACTTACCAATCTCCTTCTAGGGAGATGCGTTGGTGACATCAACCTGGGTCCTAAATCGTGTTCCCTCCAAATCTATTGCCACCACACCTTATGAGATATGAACATGTCACAAGTCTGACGTGAGTTACTTAAGGCCATTACAACTTACACGATGGAAATTTCTATGCAAGCAAGTGTTCAATTACATACGCAATCACCAACCAGGTGCTAAAAAGAAAATATTATGAACTTTGAATATTATAGGGGCAAAAAAGATAATAATTTGAAGTTTGAATAGCACGGGCAGTGAAAAGGGAAATATTTTGAAGTTTGAATAGTACAGGGTTGTTACATATGCAAGGTTGAGAACCTATGTATGCAAGGAGCTAATAGACAAGTAAAAGATCTGGATATCTTACGTGGCATGTTTGAATTGAAAATACCTCAGAGAATGTTCAAATTCCATCAGTCGTATTGTGAAAAGTTAAGCACACAAGAATATTTGACTATGTACGTGTGCAACATGGTGTTATGTATGCAAGCATTAGGATATTGAAAAACAGAATAACTACTGGATTCAGAGTAAGCCAAAATTGTGAACATAAGAAAGTTGTTGCGTACGCAAAGTCTTAAGCTCTGCACGCAACAGATATGAAAACATACATTAAATGCTACTTATCTTTACTCTCAACAACTATCTATTGTCACGACCCAGCCAGGGCTAACTGAATCATAGGCCCGACCCATCCCGTAAAAGTCTCGGATAATCAAAATATTCTATTCAATTAGTAATACTTAAAAAATTATTAATCTAGTTTATTAGTCAAATTAAGTTATTAGATTATTTAAAACAAAATAGAATATTTATATAATTGTGCAAATACATATTTTTCAAAACATAGTCATCATATGGAAATAGATCATTATATAGTTATAAGTATGTTTAAATCCATAACATGTTAAGTAATAACAACAACATGATAAAGTACACCCAATAACCCTCTAGTATCTCAACGTGGAGCGTTTAACATATTAGAAAACATAGAGTATGAACAAAAGGGTACTCATATGCTGAAATGTAATGCCTCACTGAGTTGGGAGATCGAATGAACACTATTGCCGAAATAAACCTGAAATGTTAAAGCCACAAAAGGTGCGAGAATACTCAGTGAGGGACATCACACTAAACCTACTCCAGATCCTCACATAAACCATTTGAAAACATTTCTGAAAATACTACACACAGTTATATACTTGTATAATATTACTATAAATACATATATATAAACATATAATTTCTTAAAAACATTTCTCAAAAATGGTTCGCAAAATTAGCAAACAACAGGCATTTACACTTAAATATTCTTTTCATAACTTAACTGATATCTAAAAATGCATCTGAGAATTTGGACACAGGACCTGACTGAACTGATAATTTTTCTTATCTAACGTTTGGATAGAATTCTTACATATCTGACAATATCATGTAGACTCCTTGCCACCTGACTTGTTTGTCTAGCCGGGCACATAATGTTACCACTAATCTTGGAAACCAGGCCTTGACCAAAGGTTCCGCCTTCCTTGTAGCGAGGTGTCACGTGCCATATCAATTCATACAGAATTTTTTAACATATAGTACATGAAAGAAGGAATAATCACAGATATCATAATTATTCATATTCTATTTATTTTTTAATACAGATCCTGAATCAACAATTTAAATAACAAATTTTAGGGATTTTTAATCTTTTAATTAATTCAGATTTCATATCAAGTTCAGCATATAAAAAACAATATAAGTTTTTGAAATCACAATTTATGTGTTTAGTATGATATCCAACTCACCTGAATGTCGAAATAAAGGATCCAGACACACAAACACTCAGGTGTGTTTGACCGGACAAAGGTCGTGGAGGGGGTATATATAAGCCCACTCACCGAAGCTTACCGTTATACTAAGGAACAGTGTTGAACACTCTTTTCGCTTGCGCAACAAGAATATTTGTCTGCACAATTGATCAGTTACATGTGCAACCCATCCCTAATAGCATCTAGTCGTTTTTGTTTTGATTTTTTGCTCGCTAATGTATGCAACCTAACCCATAATGTATGTAACTCACCTCTACGCACGTAAAAAACTTGATTTCATACTTTAAATGCAATTCAAACCTAGTTGCATAAATTTCATCCCCCCCGAAACTTATTTACAACTAAAATCAAGTAAAATCCCAACTCTAATCACCTTGTTCGTTTCACACAAGGATTCGAACACCAAAATCATTGCCTCAAAAATCAGTAACCTAATTAGAAATTAGGTGAGGTGTTACATACAGTCTCGTAATGGCTCAAAACAAGAGAGATAGTAAATAAACACATTTTTTTAGGAAAGAGAAAGTAGAAGACTTGATTCTAACACTCGTTGCAATATTCTTAAAGCATTAAAGTTATTCTCTCTCTCTCTCTCTTATTGATACAAGCTTATTTATTTTTCAACTACCATCATTAATACTCGTATTACTCGCATTTACTTTCGTTGGTACGTGAGTCCTTTGTGTTTAAGAATGTTTGCAAGTTTGAGATCAACGATAAATTCTAGGATTGGTTTATTCTTGAACTAGAATAAAAAAAGTGTAAAAGTGTAAAATTTCTAGCTTAACTTAGAAAGTGAAGTTGTAATTGAGTTTATTAATAGTGCAAATCCTAAGTGAAAAACTTAGATGATAGATATAAGCAACAAGTTGGTCGAACCACTAAACATTGTGTGCCTTGGATTTCTTAGTTTCCCTATCTTAAATTTGCAAGAAAAAATTAAAGTTGTGTAACACACTATTCAACTCTTCCTTTTGTGTGGTATCTATTGCATCACGTTATGCAATCACTTTATTTGTTTTCGAGTCCCCACCAAAAAAATCTTCTGGTTCCATCCCTCACACACACACACATATATATATAGCATTATTATAACTTACTGTTTCTTACAAGATCTGTCCATGTTAAATAAACAGTAAGTTATAATAATGCATGCCTCCCAGAGATAAAAAAAAAATAGATGATTGTACAATAAGATGCAACTATTTACATAAGATGCAGAAAAACGACAATCACTAGACCACAATTTACTCTTCACGAATGATACAAACTAATTACAGGATTCCCTTAATCAAATCTATATTTTATCAAAGTAACACAATCTATATGTGTGACAGTAAAGAACATGTCAAGTTTTCATATGACCATGTAAAGTCTCACCCAATAAATATTGAAAAGTGAAACAAAATAAAAGAAAAAGAAATTATACGCAAGTTTTGTTCTTTTGGCAAAAAAGTGGATAATTAATTCAACAGAGCCTAGGTAAAGTTCTGCTATGAAAAGGGGTACTAGTAACATTTTCCCTAACCAAACGTGACATTTGACCCTTCATCTCTCTACATGCCTTCTCCAACTCCATAACTCTCCATTGCATTTTCTCTATATTTATCTTCAAATGTTCATTTTCTTTGGAAATGTTATCAGTATCAACACTATTGCAGAGAACCATTTGGTGGGAAGTGCTTGAGAATGGAGTTTTATCACATTCAAACACATTTTGAGGCAACTTTGATTGTTGTGACTTGAGGGCTTGAACTGCAACATTTGGAGGAATTCTATGATTCTTGGCAAGGTCTTTACATGCTTCAAATGTCAGCTTCTCGTAGTTCAGGCATCTGCATAATCTTGATCTGTCTTCAAATGAGAGTCTTGGATGAGACTGCAAAATTCCCACAGAAAATTATTGGTCAATCATTTGTAACTACAAATTATTGGTAGGTGGCAGACACGTGAGTTGCCTAGAACAATTCTAGCCTACATATAATGATAAAAACGAAAGAATTTGATGTTCTTGTTATAGCATAAGAATGAGAAATTAAGCACGACGTAAAGGTTGAAGGGTTTGATTTATGGTGAGAGCAAATAGAATTATTTATAAAACAAATTGAATAATAGAATGACATAAAAAAAAATACTTAACATGCTAGACCGATAATGCATTTGCAAACTCTATGAGGTTGAGTGTTTTTTCTCTTATCTACTATTTTTTCTTTAGTCTTGTTTATTTAGAATTTAATATATATTTTTTAAAAAAAATTTGTGTCACCTATTCTTCCTTTTTGTAGCTAAAAAATCTGTTATCTGTTACATGCTATTCCTCATCTACAAAATTCTACACTTCCAAACAACCAAAAATTGTACTTTTTTTCCTTCTATAATAGTATTTCTCTCAATTATGCATAATCCAAAGTAGTAATTATTTGCCTAAGGAAAGAGAAGAGAGATGAAACATATTTACCCACTTTTAGATAGATGAGGAAAGAGAGAAAGATGCAATACTCACTTCAAGATAAATGCCAATAGCTCTGTAGACCCCATCAAAGCAATCTCTGGCAGTCTCTGGCAAACTCTCTGCAACTCCAAGAAATTTTGAGATCTTAAGGCTGGGATCAGGAGATATTTCACCCAAGTACTTGTCAATCAATCTTCCAACTTTCTTCATTTTCTGAACACACACTTCACTGCTATTAACAAACAATCTAATCAATCTTATAACCAGATTAATATCATAAACTCCCTTGTCATGGCCTGATACCAACAAGTCGTCTAATGTTGCCTGATCAAGCGTTTCTCCTATCAATCTCTCCAACTTAGCTCTGCAATGTTTGCTTAATCCAAATCCGGAAACAATCCTTAAAACTGAAAACAAACCCCTGCAGGAAAATGCATTGTTTCCGACCAATATAACTCCATGAACTGTGGTGTTTGCAAGACTGGCATACAACCTGGGACTTTTCGATTGAACTCTACTTTTCAGGTAATGGAGGAGGAATTTTGTGAGGATTAAGCTGTTGTTTTCTGATTCGAAGGATCCCAAATTCCTGATGATTTTCTCAATTATCATTGGTGGTAAAGAACTCAAGTCACCAAACCACCATTGCTTGCCTGAACGTGGCTTGCTCGATTCGGGTGTGGTTTTGGCAGTGGAAGATAACCTGAACCTGGAAGCAGTTTCAGGAGACGAAGACGAAGAGGGCGAAGAGCCAAGAAAACTTGTTTCTGTGTTCTGGGCAATCTTTGCTAGTAGTGCATATATGAGCTTATCTACTAAGCCGAAAGATTCTGCGTAAGAAAAACAGAACTCGCAGCTCTTGAGACTAGCAAGTATGTCATTCCATGACCAGTAAAACATTCCTTCAAGAAATCTCTCTGTTTGTTGCAAGAGATTGCCTAGTTTTACCTTCTCAGTCATGCCAAGAAAAACTGCGGAGCAATAGAGGAGAGACACATTGGAAACAGTGATTTCGATGTTGCCATTCTCGTAACAGAACCTTGATACCAACTCAAACCCTTCTGATCCTCCTGGGAAGTCACCAATTTCGATTCCTGAATCATTAATCTGAGCCTTTTTCTTCTCTTGTCTGATAATCTTCTTCAAGTTTTCTGAATATGCAGATAAAACTTTCTACAGAATAAAAAAAAAAAAAGAAGAAATTTATTATGCATAATCAAAACTTGGTCAAAGGTATAAAAATTGAAAAGGGTCTAAATCAAATGACAATATTAATGAATTACCTGATCTAACATGAAAGTATGTTGCCCATTTGCATGAATTGCAAAAAAGGAAAACTGTGACATTGCCACTTTGCCATGGATGAGAAGACCCAAAAAGTTTTGTGGATGTGTCACAGCCTATGAGAAATTGATGAAGGATATAATGTAGAAGATATGGACAAAAAGAAACATATACACAAACTTATTCTTACATATGAACGAACAGACATATTCCAGTAATTATTCTTTTTATAAGTGATTGCATGTAATGCTTCCACGAGCACAACTTTTGGCAAAAAAAAATATAATTATATTGTTCTGAAGATACTCTTGAAAGGAATTTTTTTTTAATAAGCCATTTTATTCGTACTCATTGAGAGTGAACTCGCGGCGACACAGCAGTATTATATACGACCCTAATACTAATGAATCATAAGTCTATTAGTTTCGAAAGATTGTTTGTGTGAGAGAAACTTTTGTTAACTCAAAATCATACAAATTATTGGTACACCGAATGGGAAGAAAAGATAATGGGAAGGTTTGTCTGTTGTAAGAGACAGAGACTGCAAGTCAAGAAGGCTTTGTGGCATTATGTATAGTTATTCCCCTGTCACGTATGCAACCTAGGTTCTTGCTGGCTTTGTTTTTGTCACTAACACGAGAACGGTTAAAGTTTTGGGACATGTGAGGAAGGGGCCCAGTAGAGATGGACTAAATCAATTTTGAAAAGGAAATACGTGGATGTGATTGCTGGATTCTCTGGGGATACACGAGACTTCTGTGTAACTAAGTGAGAGTTGAAGAACCAAAAATTTGGCTGCCAAATCCAACTGATTACCCACACAAACATATTCTGTTAAATGAAAGAAGAGTAAGGCTGTACATGATTGGTTCAAACAACATATGGGAATTCCTGGTTTAAAAAAATAATAATAATAACACAGGGGAATGGAATAACTATTTTGTATATAATGGTCATTCAATTGTTTGGTTAAATTTTTTAGGACTGTCGTAATTCTGAAATATTCTTTTTAAAATTAAAGAAGGGTCATTTTTTTATTTCATTTGACATTCATCATATGATAATGAGTGGCGGATGGAAAAAATATTACATAGAGGGGCAACTTTTTAACTAAAAAAATTGTTCATGAGAAAGATACATAAACTAAACAAATAGCAAAAATAACTAATAAAAATTAGTATAATATTTATAATATTTAAATATATGTATCCATAATGCGACTCCATGTAAAGACTTGGATTATTGGCTTTGATTATCTTTCAATCACTCATTTACCTAAATATGGTTCATTGTTAATGGCTGAGCAATCAATAAAATAGATGTAAGTTCCACATTAAAGAATAAAGAAGAAGAATATGTATGGTCGGTGTTTAATTTAGACAGAAAAATGGTCTTCCATATTAAGCATTCATGTGTTACACAATTAACATCTAACAATATTAATTATATTTTTTAAAAGAAATTGATTTTCAAATATTATAGCATTACATAGTCCTCAACTATTTCTTATAGTACTAACATATAAATTCAAGTTTGTTGTTTGAAAATTAAACATAAAATTAGCTTACTATATATAACTACCAAGACAACCATCGGGTCGATGACCACTCCGACTGATCGACTCTACTACAAGCACACAGTTGTCAAAATAGTTTTGACCTTAAAACTATTATTAGAGTATCGAATCTCACAAGGACGAGTACTATAAGTGATATAATGAAAATTAAAAAGCAATAAACTCGTAGGTTGGTTTTGATGTGTAATTAATAAATGAAATTCAAACAAAACAAGCAATTAACAGCCAAGAAAGTAAATTAAGACTAAAACGATGATGATAAAAAACATTAGGACCTCGAGATTCCTCTTAGACTCATGCTTGCTATAACAATGATGGGGTTAAGAGGATTTGAGTGTTCTTTTCACTATTCTCACCTAAATACACTTTTGAGTTAATCTAGGTTGTATTTACATTGATTAGGCCAATTCTTTTGATTAAATCTAACCAAATTAGACCTTTTAAGCCTCTCGGGAATTTTATTAAACACCTTACCTACCCAAGATATGCATATCCTAAGTTTGGTAAGTTTGATACTTGTGGACCTCATCTAAACTTCATCTATAAATCATTTAGTTAGATTTATCAATAAATATCATTATGGTGATTAAGTATGACAACATTCAATCAAAACAAGTCATTAAATCAAAATCCACAACAAACTAAACATATAAAATTAAAGCACAATGCCCATCAATAGTATAGAAGAAAATTATCCAATGATTCAATCTTAAAATCCTAACTAAAAGTCTAAGCTAACATCATCTAAGTAAATAAACAAAAGAAATAAAAACACAATTTAAACATTGTCACCAATAACACAACAGGTAGAGATTGAAGTAAAGGTGAATGACAAGACTGCTCTCCAAGGCGCCAAACTCTCTTCATGGTACCCTTTATTTCTCCCTCTAGGACCTTCTTTCCCCCTCTTCCAAGCTTGATTGTTCTTTGGTGCCTTTCAAGAATATCTAAAGATGACGCAAATGAATCTCAAGAGCATATTTATAGTGTAGACATGAATGGAAAAATCCTAGGTTTACTTTTTAAAATTTCCCTCCACCACATCATCAAACCTCCTATTTGCTCTGCTCCGGCCACGACTATGGCGTGTGGAGGCCATGGCCATGACCAACTTCTGGCCTTGGACAGGCTTGCACCATTGTCGTGGCACTTGACCGTGGTGCTTTCCTTGCTCTTTTTTTTCTTTGTGTCCACCACGACCATGGCTTGGCACCACAGTCGTGGCCTTGGACAGAACTTGGCCACAACCATGACCTTGACCATTAAGTGTGGTGATGGGAAGTGGTTATGCCATGGCCATGGCAACGGGTGGTTACGACCATGACTAATTTCATTTAATCTCGTTATCGCTCTTTTTTGTTGAATCATGTGTGAACAAAATTAAGATTCTTCTATGCTTTGATGATGAAGAAAAGACAAGACTTGAAGTTAACCACGAAAGGAGGCTCGGAGTTGTAAAACAAGTCATTACAAGCAACTAACACACTCTAAGACAAAGATAACTTATGTTAAGATGTTGTAATGCATGTTAACAAAAGGATAACTTACATTAAGTTGTTGCAATGTATGTTAACAAAAGGTGAAATACGTAAAGTTGATGATGAATGGAAACAGAAGCTACTGGATCACTCAAGACCAAGAATAATGTATGCTAGAGTTGTACTAATGTACATAAGCAAGAGCATGATGATGATGATCAACATACTTAAGCATTCCATTAACGTACGTTAGGGCATTCTAGAAGGTTCAAACAGCATTAATTGCACTCCAGCGGCTAGTTGATGAACTTCAATGATCATTTGGCATAGAAAAGCTATAAATACATCAAGAAAGGATAGAGAAATAATGGAACAACATATGATATCATTGTGCTAAAACTCCTACCAAATTCCAACCATCAAAAACACCAAAGGTCCAACTAGAGAGCAAATCAAAAGCATTAAGTTCAAACTCCAAACTCTAGCATAGTGCTTCATTATTTGTATTCCTTTTTTATAAACTTGGGTATGGGATGTAATCTCAATATGGCAATCCAAGACAGGGAATGAATTGGATTTAAAATAGCAATTTGTAGCTTTTAAAAACTTTTGCACAATATGTTAAGAACAAAATAAAAATTAAATCCAATTCACAACCACTATAAATAAACTTAAAGACAATAAATAAATGAAGGGATAGAAGAGATAAATCGTCGATTTATAGCGGTTCGGTCCTCCTTGACCTACATTCACTCCTCTAGCTCACTAGAGAGTTTAAATCTACTAAATCTTCCTCCCTTGCGGGTGGAGACAAATCGTTACAAGTCCTTGTTTTGCAGGCTCACAAGAAACCTTTATACTCTTGTTTTCAGGCGAAAACAAGAAAACCAACACTAGTTTCAAGGCTCAGTAGTAACCACTCTTGTTTTTCAAGGCTTCAACAAGTAAATATATACTACCCTCAAGCTTTAACACCAAAGCTTGAATAAAAGTGGATTTCCAAAGTGAAAGCAGTAATTTCACACCAATTCAATGAAAGAATCACAAATTAAAACTTAGTTGGCACAAGAATAAAAGTAAGCTCAAGGAGAGAGAAAGTCAACAATTGATTTTGCAAATCTTGGGCACAATTTTTGAAAGTCTCTCTTGTGTCTCTTATTCTGGGCAACTCTATTTATAAGTAGGCTCCAGAAAATGGACGTTATAGTCCCGAAATAGCCGTTGTGAGAGAGTTATGAAATTCTGATTTTAATTGACGTCATAGGCATTAACGTGCATTATTCCCATTAATGTGCATTATTCAGTTACCCAGATGAAGATCAGAGTGTGTTAAACGTCATTAGCGTGCCTTGTTGAACTTGCAACGCTTCTGGATGAACACCATTATTCAATAGTGTGTCTTGAAGATCATCAATGTGCCTTGATCAATTCTTCAGCATGCCTTAATGATCATCAGTGTGCCTTATCGATCTCAAAGCTCTCTCCTTGATTCTGACACATGCTTGTATGAAGGAATATTCAAATTTTTAAATTCCCGATAAGCGTAGAACAGATTTGTCAGTATCTGAGAAACTTCTCGACTACGCACACTGTTCCTCTACAACTTGCATTATTGAGTTGTATTCAAAGATCACACCTTCACTCAACAGTGGGCACTCTTGATTTCATCAACATTCCTCAACTTGGTAGTTTGCACAAGTTTTGAATGTTCCTTCGATAACTCGCGTTCTCAACTTCGTTAGCTCGCCTTATCAAACAGAGTAATATTCCAGTAAACTTCAAGGATCATCTATGCATGTTGCTTCTTCAATTAGGTACGTTGATAAACTTATGGTATTCAATAGCATGCGCTCTTAAATCCTTAGCGTGCCTAGTTACATCCACTAGATAGATCAATTTGGCAAGTCTGCAAGTTCTTTCATGCTTAGCATGCCTTAGTGTTATGCACAAATATTCCATAATGCCAGAGTAGTTGCTAAGGTACACCATGTCACGACCCATTCCCGGGACCATGACCAGCGTACAAGGTGAACCGTCTATGGGAGCCCGGCTCATCTCGCACAAGCCTCCATATACAAAACTATTACCCAAAATCATATTTAATGAAATATGATAAAAACCAATTAAAGGTTTAAACATCATTTATCAAAACAAAACTTAATATAAATTTGCAGAAATAATTCAAATTTAAAACATTTAAAATACCAAATAAAATAACAAAAACTAAAACAAATCCCATAGGAAACCCGATGTGGAGACTATACTAATCATACAATGGGGCCCAATCAAAAGGGCGTTGACCGCAACGTCAAGATACCTCACTGAGCATCAAATGTCAACGATCATAATCTCCAACAGTCACCTGTAAGGTGATAATAAACAGGGGACAAAACAAACAAAGAAACGGGTGTCAAACCCAGTGAGTGAGGGACAACACTCTAGATTGCCTCATATGTGCCTTAAAAAGACTATTTTAAAGACAGTTCAAAAATATCACATGCAGATATAACCCGCATATATACATATATATATATACACGCTACATATGTAATAGCGATTCAAAACCATTTTGAAATCATTTGTAACCAAAGCAAACAACATGCACAAAATCATTCTGGAATTAAACCAGAATCTTTCAAAAAATTATTAAAGTTGTCATACTTTCAAAACCAAAGCAAAACCTTTCAAAAACCGTTTTATCTTATCAGAGGTTTCAAAATAAAACCCTTTTAGGTTGTATTAAGTACTTCAGAAATCCAAAACCCTTTTATCAAAAACTCTTATCAGAGTTCAAAACTTCACCACGTAGGCATTATTTTCCAAAATATTTTCAAAATAACTAAAGCTCAAATGTTTTAAGACCCAAACGAGATTCTTTTGAAAACCTTTTGCCTTAACAAAGGTTTCAAACAAAACATCTTAAGATGTACCAAAACTTCTGAAAACCCTTTCTTTTAAAGTTGTTACCAACTGTTTCAAAAACAGAACTCAAAACCTTTCTAGTTTTTATCAAAACCTCATAATCAAAACTTAGCCATGTAGGCATCATAATACCAATAGTATTATTTTCAAAATCATATCTTATCGGTGTAGGATTTGCCTATACTTAACCTGCAGATGTGGAATTTGCCTAAACTCAACTCATGAGGTTTGCCCCACCATCGCCACTAGTTGAGGTTTGTCCCACCACCGTTAAAAATCAATACATATTTCATAAATACCAGAGTCAAAAACATATATCACGGATAAGGGACCATAAACATAGTATGGTGAGATCCGAGTCACTCAACCACCATATTATGATTGGGGTCATGCCACCAATCCATAATCCGATCATGTGCCATCGTCAGAACTACATGGCTACCAACTGCCCTGGTAGCTAGGTTTAACATGCATTGGTATACCAAAGGCTACGCACCCCGTAACATAGGCGTCCCACCTCCAAAACATATACATAGTATATTTAAATCCAAAACATAACGGTCATGTGACCGAGCATATCAAAACGAATCAGATATATAAGATATAGGTTATATATCATATTCCAAGTCAATTCCATAATCAAATATATATATATATATATATATATTCAGAAACTGAATCTTTATTTTCTGATGTTTGTTCTTTAAGCACGTGATTCTCTAAACTTTAGATATATGTTCTTTGTTTATCCTTACCTTTGGATATTCTGCGACTTCGCAATTTGTTCCTTGGGAATATTGTCTCGTGTTGGTTCTATGAACTAACATTCTATCAATTGAGTTAAGACTCAATTTGTTCTTTGTTGAGCCATTGGTAGTATGACAATTGATGGTTTCGGTTAATGCATGAGTCTACATCGACTCTCTCTGCATCTGCATGTTTTTTGTAGCATTTGTCCTTGCATCCGGCATAGTTATGGTTGAACACCCAGAGGTGTTGCTTTGTTGGATGCGGCGTGGATGACCAGACTTGTCTAACTTTGTCAGTTTGTGAATTGGCATTCATTGTTTCTGCATATGTATACTTTGGTATACTCTATCATAGATTATGTATTGTTCTATGCATGTTTGCATATCTCGGTACGAGAGAGCTAGTACGTTAGTAGAGTGATGGTTGCACTCTACGAGGTTTGATATGTGGGGAAATTTGAATCATAGTTTGATTTGGAGACTTAGAATTGATTTTTTAAAGAAGAAAAATTGAGTTTAGGTAACTTGAATATTTAAGTTGTGTTAGTTATTTTGATATTTGTATGTGATCCTTCTTTGATTTCATTATTTCGAAATTCGAGGACGAATTTCTTTTGAGGGGGAAAATCATTTTGTATATTGAAGCTTGTGTGAGATGAGTCGGGCTCCCATAGACGGTTCACCTCGTATGCCGATCATGGTCCCGAGAATGGGTCGTGACATAGGGTTTACAATTGTTACCGCCTAAGCTCAACATATGTGCTCGTATGGCTCAACATCAATCATCTTTACAAGTAGTAAATATCATAAATAATATGACAAACAAAAATACATAATTGCACAAAAGTAAGTCATAACAATACACATGTACCATCTCGGTCTTAATAATTAACTATATTATATTTAACTTTATAGACAATAAATAATAACTATTTGGATTCATTTTTAAAGTCCACTTGACTTAGGAGAATCTATGTTGGTCATCTCAATTATTTAGACAAACTCAATAATTGGACAATATATTCAACATATAAAATATTGTATATTAAATTAAGGCAAATCAACATAACAATAAGCCAAAAACAATAAATGAAATCAATATCATTTATTGAACCAACATGATATCCAAACAATCAATTTCAATGTTAATACATGTACATTAACATTGATTAGCATTAACACACGAATAATGCTTAAATATCCCCAATATAATTACAAACTCATATAGCACTAAGCTTATACCTACCAATTTGGATACATAATGGACCACAATCCAATATGTTAGAATATAATTCAAAAGTACATGTACCAACGTTTTGAAGAATTCTATAAATCAAACGACCTAAAGTGAATCTATCACTTCTCATGATCTTTTTTCACGATCATGGTTTAATATTAGACATATCAATGTTAAAACGTTTTTATTTACTAGAATCTCCAAGTATCTTTCTAAGATACTTAGGGAATCATGTTTCTATGAAATTCTAGTATGGACCAATACCTTTAACCAATATTGGTGATAAGAATCATAATCTTTTATGAAGTAAGCTAACCTTCATCACCTATGCACAATTATTTTATTCCCTTTACAACCTCCACAATCCCAAAATACTCGTTTTGGGAGTCGTGCAAATTCTTTCTTAATTCGCACTTCCTTCGATGCAACATGATTTTACTTCATTCGCATATTTGTAATAAATTACAATAAAACGAGTATACACGCACTCACGTATTCCCCAAATAATTGAAATTTCATTTCAATTATCTAAATGAGAATCATATTTACATGTTTTTAAAATTAATTATTTTGAAAACTAATTTTCAAAATAATTTTTGGTAGAAAACACATTTTTCATAATTTTTACACCATTTTTGATATCCAAACAATTTGGAAAAAATAGTTTTGGAACTGAAAAAATTGTGAAAAATATGTCAAAAATTCCAGAAATATCCAAATTTTAATTCTACCAAAAATTTTATGAAATTTGGAGGTCAGGACACGTATTACCCGCTACGTGTCCATCCCACGTGCGATCACGAGTCGAGCGTGCAAGACACGACCGACTCCAGAATGTCGTCACGTGGAGACACATGTCCTGCTAACACGTGTCACAAATTTCATTGGCCCAAAATATGATGACATGGATTACACGTGTCATCGCGAGTTGTGTGACACGTGGATGTAGTGCCACGTGTCACATTGGCGTGGATGCCACGTGGCGATACTGACACGTTGCAACTTCTCATTAGTCTATGTGGCATGTCTATCCAAAAATTCTTCTGAAAGCTTCTGCCACGTGTCGACTTCTGATTAGGCCACGTGTCGTATATGACACGTGTCAAGCAGTGATTGGTTGTCGACAATCGGTCATATGGTCCGCATGTGACACGTGTCGTTCGATGAATGATCCACGTCTAGGTCAACTTTGACCGAATTACTGCTCTGCCAAGTGTCGCGTTCTGAGTGGGCCGTGTGGATGAATTATAACTCTCCACGTCGCCATTCTTATCAGATGAAAAATTCATTTGTAAGCTTCTCACACAGTATTTTTCGATCGGGTTTTCGTCAATTTGAAGACCTTCCCGATAGAATTTCGCAACGAAACTTGGGCAACTAATATTTTTGAGTTCGCTGATCTCAAATCTTTTATCAGAATTTTCAAAATCCAACTTTCAGTTTTTGGCTCCTGACGGACTTGAACCAAAAACGACGTTCAGAACAAAAAGTCGAATACAATAAATTCACGGTAAATATTACAAGCAGAGACCAACAAGAATTTTGAATCATAATCCAAAATTCGTTATCCTTTCTGATACTACTGAAGGAATCTAGCTACCGGTTTAACAAATAAACAGTATATAATAGTAGGTTTGAATTACCTACCTCGATTCATGTGAAACACGACCCAATCAGCAGCGGAAGACAAAGGTCAGGATCGGTTCGATGTTGGTCTTGCGAGCAAACCACGATCGGGTTGGCGAGGGAGTGATCGTGTATTTCCCAGCCTAGATGCCACTTCGGATCGGGGATCAACAAATGATGAATGATGGAGGAAGGAGATAGAGAAAGGAAGATGGAGGGAAGGATGAGGGAACATTTCTCCCTCCCTCTTTTTTTTATTCTTTCTTTTCTTTTCCTCTCCTCATATTTATAAGCTCTTAAATAGGTTTTGGATCCAATGGGCTTAGCACATGACCTTATGGGCTTATCTCAATTGGGCTCGCCAAATAGACTCGGTCCACGGTTCCGGTTCACATCTTGACCCACTGAGTTCGATTCGTCTGTCATGGGTGGACCGCTTTTTCCAACAACAACAACAACAATAATAATAATAATAATAAACTTTTACACTAAAAAGCCAATATATAAACAAAAATTCATTATAATAAATAAAAACAGGAACAATAATGTAATTCATTCAAAATTACTTCATAAACTGACAAATAAACAAAATTCAAAAGAAGGATCGACAATTAGGTCCTAATTTTTTTTTTTTGAATCGGAAGACAATTAGGTCCTAAACAGTCATCGAAAAAAACCATGATAATTAGGCGCGTCCAAACAAGACCACGGTTCGGACACGCGTCGAGCTCACCAGTCCTGGTGAACCTAGCCTCTGAGGACAGCCCTTCCTTCGAGCTTTGTACAATGTGTCATTGTAGCATGGCCTAGCCATTCCCTCCCAACCCCTCCTAATTTAATTGTTGGTGTCCCGCGCTCTGCCCTACAATTAGTGGCGTTGTAACAAGGAGCAACGATTTTTTTGTTAGAAACTTCAAATTTTTATGTTAATTTAGTGACAGATTATTCAAAGTATATAACAACAATTATTTTACGTGGAACCTTTAATTTTCAAAATTAATTATGACAGAGGTACCAAATGAAATATTGAATTTAATAAATAGACATATAATTTTAATTTTAACAAATAAAAATACGTTCAAATTTATTTTAAAAAATGTCAGATAAATACTTTGGAGACATTTGGAAACTATTTTTTTTTTCTGAATGTGATAAATAGACTTTTGAAAATTTTATAAATTTAGTATATTTGCAAGTAATTTGGAGAATTTCTATTTCTGAGAAACTATTTGGATTGGACTTAAAAATCAATTTATGTATTTAATTTCAGTATAATTGTGTAATTTTTCTTAATTTCCACCATTGGTTCTTGTATTACTCTCCAACAACGATCCATTTATACTTCTGCGTGTCAAGATACCTTTAAAACATGGAGCAAATTGTATTCGCACGACACAAGGCTATCAAATATATTAATTATAATTAGTTCTTATAACATAATTTTTTTTGAAAATAATGTTACTACATTAACGTCCCCGTCATCGAGATTGCGCTCCAATCATCCGGGAGAAACCATAATATAATTAAAAAGAAACAATATCATAATTAGTCTATAAAATTTCAAATCTTTCAACAAAATTTACAATTTTTTACAAAAATTTCAAAAAAGTCAATCTTTACAAAATTTCACAAAATACGACAAATTTACACAATAATTGAAAATTTTGTGCAAGCCATAAAATCCGCCATGAATATTGTTCCTATTTTATCACTGTCGGGTTTTACAGAGCCTTTTGTAGTTGAGATTGATGCTTCATGATTTGGGTTGGGGGCGGTACTATCTAATAAAGGCCGCCCGATTGCATTTTTCAGTCATCCTCTGAGGGGGAGATCCAGGCACAAGTCAATTTATGAAAGAGAACTGATGGCCATTGTCATGGAGCTTCAGAAATATTCATTCAAAAATTTTTAGAAGAGTTCCATTGCAGTCCGAGTTGAGGGCATGACGGGTTTCTTCAAACCTACCACCGAATTGCTATTTAATTATATTGGGGAGGTATATGCGAACTGACATCAAGAGATTTGTGTTTGAATGGCCCACATGTCAGTGGCACAAATATGAGACACTCTCTCATACCGGTTTACTTCAGTCGTTGCCAGTTCCCCACGGCATTTGGGAATACATTTCCATGGATTTTATTGAGGGATTGCCACGTTCCCATGGGTTTGATACAATTTTGGTGGTGGTGGTGGATAGGTTTAGTAAATATGCTCACTTTATTCTATTGAAACACCCTTTTATAGCAAAAGGTGTAGCTGAAGAATTTATGGGCCAGGTGGTGAAGTTGCATGGGTTCCCTCCCTAGAAGTATTGTTACTTATAGAGATCAGTTCTTCCTCAGTCCGTCTCTAACAACCACATTTGAAGCGGAGTACGAACTATCATCCGCAAACTGACTGGCAAATTGTAGTGGTTAATAGGTGTTTGGAGACATATATTCATTGTTTCGCTAATGGTTTAAGTGGTTATCATGGGCTTATTATAACACTTCTTATCAAACAACTCTAAGGACCACGCCTTTCAAGGTGGTCTATGGAAGGGATCTGCCTCCTTTGATTTTCTATGATAGCAGCAGCACAACCAACTCTTCTTTGGAGAAAATGATGTTGGCCCATGATTTGATGGTTTCAAAACTTCGAGGGCAGTTGACACTTATCCAAAACCAAATGAAGAAGGCAGCAGATCACCACCGTCGTGGCGTTGAATTTGTAGTGGGGAACATGGTCTATTTGAAGTTGAGAACATGTCGTTGGCACTCCTTGGCTGCCTGACCAAATGAGAAGTTATCACCTTGCTTATAAGCTTGCTCTCCCTTCTACTGCTGCTATACACCCCGTGTTTTATGTCTCTCAACTAAAAAAGGCTTTAGGCAACATTGAGGTATAATGCAACCACTTTCGCCAATCCTCTTTGTTGAGATGGGTTAGATTGTGGAACCTGAGAGTATTTTGGCTACTTGTAATTCACTTGAGGAATTAGAGATGTTAGGTTAGGAAAAACCTCCCTAATTTGAAGCCACTTGAAAGCCCCTTACTTTGATTCGTGAGTTATTTCCTTCCTTGTTGTGAATGAATGGGGTAATGATGGGTCATCCGGTTTGGGTGCTAGGCCTCCAGTTAAGTTTTACTATACTAGAAAGAAGAAATGGGGTTTTCGGAGGGCCGAATCTTACTGATGGACTGAATTGGTTATGTGTTGCTGTTAGTATCATCTGCTCTAAGTTATTTTCTATTGTGTGTTTATTGGTGTGTGTAATTTTTTGTTGCTTTGTCTTTATTAGCTGATGTGGCAGGTTTGTTAGGACGAATAAAAGCAACCACATTTCGTGTTATTTCTTTGTTGTTCTTTTCTATTTTGCATACTATTTGCTGTCATCATTGTTGAGACAAATTGTTTCTATCATATGCTCTATTGGAAGCTTTGAATTTTTCAATGTAGTTCCATATATCTTATTATTAATAATATTCGCTTATTTTGCCGAGAACCCATCTTTGATTTAAAGTCCTACACTTATAAGCAACACGAACCCTTTGACAAACACGTCTGCTCCCGAGTGCAACCCTCACCAGTCGATGAGCCTTGGGGTCAAAAAAGCAAGAAACAAGTTTGGCGACCACAGTGGAAGCTTATGGCAAGTCAAAGGAGTAGCTGAAAGCCCATTTGATATTCTTGTGAAAATCTTGATAAACGACGAAAGGAATCCATGTTAAATAACAAAAGGTGTGTTGACAAAGTTCCCATGACTATTATTTGACATTGAAGCATGCTCGTAGGAGAAAAGACCATTGTGGTTTCCTCCAAGGGCAAAAGGGGGAGAGGGGAGGGGGCAATATGTTATTCCAAAAAATAAATAAATAAAGTGCATGTGGCATGAGCCGTCGAGTGGTGTCGTTTAGCTACGCGTCAAGAGGTGTCATTAAGTGGTCAATCTTGCTTCGTGAACATGAAACCGAGAACATGAGGAATATGGAATGAGTAGTTGTTAGAGAGGGAGAGCTTGGAACATGCAGTTACAAGATGTGGGGTGGTAGTTTCAAAGAAAGTGGAGAAAATGGAGCCACTTGTTGCAAGCCAAACACTATAAAAAGAAGAGATGACCTTCAGAGAGGGGATCTGCACAACAACACACATTTTCATTATCTTGTATCTTTACCATTTGTATACTACTCTTTAGTAGTCTATAATGTAGGAATAGCAATAACTTAGTACTCAAACCCACCAAATTGAAGTGTTTTCGACCTTGAGCCATGCTCAACCATTC
>CAODLS010745036.1:0-15859 GCA_948243855.1 Flueggea neowawraea
ATTTTTTTTGATCGAGCTTAACCCAACATGGAGTGGCTATTAACGCACGCACCCAAGTGTTTTTAGGCGTGGCTGGAGGCCAAGTGTTATCACTTTTAATACTATGATAAGGGGATTGTGCATGCAGGATGAGATAGACAAAGGCAATGACTTTATTGGAGAAAATGGGTGCGGTAGGATGTCCTCCTGATGTTTTTACTTATAATACTTTGATTGCCAGGTTTTGTCGAACTGGAAATACGGATAATATTCTTAAGTTGTATGGAGAGATCATAAAGGAGAATGGAGAAGTAGATATCAATTGCAAGCCTAATTTAGCTCCTTATAATACTATTATCAATGGTCTTTGCAAACATGGTTTAATAGACAAGGCGAAACAAGCTTTTGTTGAAATGAAGGACAAAGTAATTTTTCTGGACATTTTTACTTATAACTCACTTATACATGGCATGTGTCTTGCGAGTGAGTGGGAAGAGACTAAGCACTTGTTCTTTGAGATGTCCAATCGAGGCGTACAACCTGATGTCGTAACATTCACTACACTCATAGATGCACTTTCCAAGGAGGAGAAGAACAAAGAGGAAAGTGTTTCTACGTCGTTTATGATTCTAGGTTGTATTTATAGGAGTGGGTATAGGCCAGATGTAACAACTTTTAACGCTTTGATTAGGGGGTTATGCATGCTGGACAAAATTCACGAGGCTATTAGGTTGTTTAAAAAAATGGGTGCGGTTGGTTGTTCCTGATATTGTTACATATGATACTTTGATTAATGGGCTATGTCGCACTGGAAATACGGATGTTGCTCTCAAGTTGCACGAAAAAACGGTGGAGGAGAATAGCTCATTTGGTATCAGTTGCAAACCTGATTTATTTAGCTATAATACTATTATCGATGGTCTCTGCAAGAATTGGTTAATAGATAAGGAGAAACAACATTTTGTTGAAATGAAGGATAGAGGAATTTTGCCTAATGTTTTTACCTATAAGTCACTCATACGTGGCCTATGTTTTGGAGGTGAGTGGGAGGAGGCTGGGGCGTTGTTTTCTGAGATGTTGAAGTGTGGTGTACAACCTGACTTGGTAACATTTAGTAAATTAATAAATGCATTGTGCAAGGAGGGAAAAATGAAAGAGGCAAATGGATTGTATGATCTTATGGTTAAGAAAGGCGTGACCGCCTGATATTATCGCATATGGCATGTTGATCAGCGGGTTTTGTTTGTTGGGTTTAATCGATAAAGGAAGGGAGCTTTTTGCATTCATGCAGAGGAAGGTTTGTCAGCCTAATGCCGTGACCTATAATGTATTGATAAACGGGTATTGCAAGGAAAAAATAATAAAGGAAGATTTAAATGTTTTTGAGGAAATGATTCAAAATGAAATTAGACCCGATATTGTCACTGAGTGGTCTTCTTGTGATGGGAAAGGTTAAAGAGGCCATAAAAATGTTTGATGAAATGCAATTTCATGCCATTAGGCCAGATTCAACGACTTATGTTGTTTATCTCAAAGGACTTTGCAAGAGTAATTGTGTTTCGGACGCATTGGACTTGTTTCACAGTTTGGAAGATCAAAAGTTGGTCGATGTTGGAATTTTCAACTCCGTCATTGACGGTCTATGCAAATCAGGGAAGTTTGAAGTTGCTTGGACATTATTCCTCACACTTTGTAGAGATGAGTCGGACGTTGTAACGTATACTATTCTTGTCCGTGGATTCTGTGAGATAGGTCAATTAGAGAAGGCCTATGAGCTTATATTAGAAATGGAGAAAAAAGGTTGTGCACCAAATGTTTTCACCTTTAATACACTGATTGCTGCATTCAGCTAAAGAAATGAGATTTTAGAAGTAATCGAGCTTCTTCATAAAATGAAAGCGAGAAATGTGCCTCCGGATGATTTAACAATGTCGTTGGTCACGGACTTGCTATTAAAGGATGAAAACTACCACAAGTATTTTAATCAGCTTCCAACATTTCCAATGGCAAGTCAAGAGTGATTAATCTACGCTGTTTTGATTTCAGCAGGGAAACAGAGTAGAATTATCATACTGCAACTTTTTGACCGGAAAATGCATGGTAATGCTTGCTTTTGACTTCAACTTTTTTTCAGCTTATCTTAATAATTCCATGATATGTTATGTTCCTTAGATATATTTTGATTTGCCAATGAAGGGAAATATGTGTGCAATATACTTTTCTAGCATTCATGGGAATAAAAATGTTACGAGTAACTAGGAAGGCCATGTATGTTTTATAGGATCGATGTTAATTTTTGGATTTTAGTTGCAGTGACTATCCGTCCAATGGAATTGTTAAATAGCTACGTGCTTCATAGTTTAAGGTGATAAGAATTGGTGAGGCGTCACAATGTTACTATCTTAACTACTTCAAAACTTTGTGAGTGTTTGAACTACACAAGGCAAAGCTAAAGTGCATTAATGATTTCACTTATCGTGATTAGCAAGAGGTTTTGAGTTAGAACTTGACTTCATTTTTTCCTTTGCTGTTGTTCTTTTATGCTGTAGAGAAACTTTGCGAATGTACATGAGAAAGCGATCTGGTGGATCTGAAGAGAGAATACATCATGCCATTGGCATTGCAACTAGGTATTTCCTTTTGCTGTGTTGTTAGATATTACTAAATTGGTTTCGCTTTTAATTCTTTCCTACTGTTTTCTAGTGCTTTTTATCTTCAAGAATTTTATTCAGCTTTGTTGTTTGACCATGAAATCCAGTAATATAAGTCCATTTATCTCTAAAATTCCTTCAATACACTCTCCATGCTAGAGAATGGTTGTTTACCATTCCCTTGTAGTATTTGAGAACAATTTGATAAAATAAGCTATTGTAAGAAAATTGCTTATATGAAGCAATTTTTTGGCATTTTGTAAAGTATTTTCGTTGTTCTTTTGCATATATTTTAGTTCCTATTGTATGAAAATTGCTCATCTGTTGTTTTGTGTCAAAATGAAAATTTATTTCTCTTATCTTATTGTTTTAACTCTTGTCTTTGCTTTTTTTTTGTTTGGTACAACGTCTGATCACATTCATCAGGAGCTTTTCTTCTAATGATGATGGAAGCTCCCTGTTGTAGATCAAATAGGACATGCTTCCACAATCTTTCTAGTGTGGAAAATACTCCAACCATTTTTCTCTATTTTCACCAAATATTGACCAATTCTTCGAGGTTGAAAGAACAACAAATGCGTCCTTCAGTGAAATTATTGAAGCTATGAGATGAACAGAGAGCTATAGAAATAACATGATAAATAAGAAATCAATAGTTTATATGCAATAGACCATCTAGTACAACAAATTAGAACAACTTTTGTTAGTTTTGGTATTCTAGTCCAATCATATATGTACATTGTTATTTGATTTACCATTTAATAAAGATACATTTCATTTCATATTTTTAAAATATTATAATATATTTTATATTGATAAAATATCCATGAATAGTTTATTATTTCTTATATCATCAAGTACGTGAATTGATAGTAAAACATTAAAGTTAAAAGAATATTATTCTAAATGTCTCTAATCGATTATTATCATAGGAATGATAATAAATTAAGATTAGTGTGTTCTTAAGTGGATAATCATGTTTTAGTGATTATGGATGTGAAAACATCAATTGGAACATAGATACATGTTAGGGAATACGTATTGGACTAGCCCACAATGAAAACACTTAATGGATTAATGTCACAAGTAACTTTTATGCATTGTTGATTTTGAGTCTTATGACTGAAACTCACTATCGACTCCTACATGATAAATCACATGTTTTCACTTAGTCAAATGTTATCCGTAATAGGGTAATTATAAAGGTTATGATTGGATATGTCATGAATTATGTAGATGAGTGATAGTGAGAGTGACAAATTTGTTTATCTTATGAAGAGTGATATCTTTAGTCCACTTGATAAGTGAGATTGATGGGATATATGCATACTAAAATGAATTAATAAAAGAGTTTATCAATATCATTTGTTATATCAATTTACTTGGGATCAAGAAACACATTAATAAAAGTAAGGTTGGCATTTATCCATGTCTTATACTTAATCTAAATATTATGAGACAAAAGGACGAAATATCAAACTGGGAAATGTAAAATCGAATATCCAATATCCACTCAATTTTGGATTGTCATAATGTATTACTAGATACTGCTTATAGACTTTGAGCCTGAATTTTGGGACAAAGGTTCATTGCATTTTCGAGTAGGCCTATTGGGTTACACACTAAAGCGAGTTGGATCGGATCACAAATATTCTTTCTTTTGGCAATTGAATTATAATGATTAATTTGATTAATCATTAATAATTCATGTTTAATGTTTTAAGTCTTAAATATGATATAAGCCATAATCTATTAATGTAATGAGCTTTTAATATAAATCACTAATTATTAAGATTAAATATGTTTTGGGTTTATTGTTATGTGTGACATAAATTTGGCCCATGTATTTTTAATCAAAGAGTGATTTATTTGATGATAATGTATTATATAATTAAAAGTCCAATAATATTAAAAGCCTATGTAAAATTTGGCAAGCCTCCTATTTTGTAGGAGAAAATTCAGCCACACACACTTATTTTTTAGGAAAAATTCTGCACATTCCTATTTTTTAAGAACCCTAATTCTTGTGTGATATGGAGTTCTTATATTTGTTAGACACGTAAGAAACCTAGCAAATTTATACTAGGGTTTCACATAACTCTATATATATGTGTACATGCACAAGTCCGAATTTCTTAATGCTTTTTGAGGGCAAGGCCGAATTTCCACATCAAAAGAGAGAAGAGAATTTGTGAGGCTAAAATAGAGATTCACGTGTTAATACGCGGAACGATCCAAGCAAGCTCGTTCGTGTGGATGCCTTTAAACACGTTCGCGCAAAAACAATGTGAGAGAAAGAGGATTCGGTTTTGAATACTAAAAGTTACACCAAGACTCCATTCAGTCTATCATTCGAGTATTGGTTTTAAGGTAAAAACTCTAATTCTAATCGTCTATGTTGATGTGTATAGATTCTTGGTGGAATTCTAGGTTTTAAATGTTAAAATTTTTTATTATTTTTACTACCATATATGTTCATGAATATCATAAAATTAGTCACGAATTCCAACAAAAAAAAATACAATGAGATGTCCGGTTAAAAAAAAAAAGAGCACGATGCAAAATACAGATGTCAAAGGCACCCTTCTATATTTTAAAAAGCTAATATTTAATTGTCCAACCACGTTTCAACCACGTCGATCTTCTATATTTTAAAAAGCTGATATTTAATTGGCCAGTATAAAACCTAGCGGAAGTATAAGGTCATTGACCCTTCACGCTGATAAGTTTTACATCACGTATAATTTTGAAAATGCTAGGTTTTAAATAGGCCTAAGACATGATTTATCCCCCAAAATTGTTCCTAAAGTTTTACCCACAACTTAATGGGCGTTCAAAAACCCCAATGTCGCTTAAAATCCCTCAACTATAAGTGCTTGAGGTAGAGAAATTTCAAGTATGAGTAACACGCGCTATGATGTGTAGAAACGGACAAGCCATGTTGGAATTGTAATCCTAGTCAGCAATTTTTAATTTGACTTATATAAAGAACTACAACACCACCAACCTAATTTAATCTAACCTAACCATCACCCACTCCTAAAACTGACCCATCCACCACCATCTCACCTGTCTTCATCATCACCGCCACCATTCCCAAAATTAAAACACGTAAGAGTACCATATCTTTCTTCTTGAATGCAAAACTCGAATCCACGGAAAAGCAAAAAACTAAAACCCATCTCTTGATTGCAATGAAACATCAAGTCTCTCCAAGTCATTTGGGTCTTTCTATGTATATCTAGGTTTTGCCATTAGAAATGATACACATAAAAATTTCATAGAACATTTCCTTACATAGTCAGCAAAGACAAAGGAATCGAGATCAAGATTGAGGATGAGACAATTCAATCGAAACCAAAGAAGAGAACAAATTACATTTTGCCGTTGAAATAAGATCTAATAAGTGACCATGTGTTTGATCTAAAAAGAAGAAGAAGAAGTGAGCATGCGTTAAAATGAGTGGCAGCGAAGAGAGTTATTACCTGTGTTCAGGTTTTCGATTAATATTAATATGTAAGAGAGAGAGAGAGAGAGAGAGAGCGAGAGAGTTGGGTTGGCTTTAGTTTTGGTTTGGCTTTTAATATTTGGTTGGTTTGGATTTTAAATGTTTGGGTTGATTTTGTGTTTTATTGAATAGATCTCGTCTTACGATGAATTGATTATAGTCTTTCTATCATGTCAACGTCAAAGTCCTTAGGACATATCTACTCTTTAATTTAATTGATGAGTTGTTACATTAATAATTTATTATTTTTTTATTTAATATATTATTTTTTTAAATAGTTAATATTTTATTATATTTTAATATAAAACTTACAATTACTTTTTTATTATTTAATTTATTTACAACATAAAAATAATAGTAAATATATTTATTTAACATAAATATTTTTTGAGTTAAAAATAATATGTAAAATATATCTATCATGAAAATTATTTAATTAAATTTTTTAAAATAATGATTTTTAAAAATAAAATAAAAATATAAATTGAATAAATATTTAAATTAAAATAATATAATTATCAATAAGAATAAATTTAGATTAACTAAATAAAAATAAGAAATTTTTACAATATCTAGTGTAATAAATAAGAAAAAATGAAAGAAAATGAAAGAAAATAAATTAAAAAAATGTGGAATAAAAAATAAGAAAAAGAAGAAAAAAATGAAAGAAAATAGAAGTACATAAAGAAACAAAATACAAGAAAAGAAAGAGAAGGAAAAGAAAAAGAAAAGATAAAAAACAAAATATAGATCTTTGTAAAATTTGTGATGCTCTTGAGTTGATATGAGTTATACAACATTGAGAGACACATTAATTTAAGGATAAAAACTTAGAAATACCTACAACTTTGAAGGTGAATTATGTCTTACGCCTTTTAAATTACAATTTGTCTTCACATAAAAAATAACAATTTTGTAACACCCATACTCCTATAATAGATCCTTGTAAAATTTGTAGCATATAACAATACTTACATATATAAACAAATTTACAAGGTTTTTTAAGATAAAACTAGCAAAAGAGTTACAATAAAAATGTTTGTAAATAAAACTAAGACTTCTAAACATAAAATACGTATAATATAGTACAAACAAAGTTTGTAGACAAAGGTAAAGTATATGATGAGCCATGAAGATCTCATCCTTAAATCCTATATGCATAAGTGGTAAGGAAAGAGAGAGTGATCATGACATCCCGACCTCTGTCACGTCGCTATGTGTACAAGCCTGAAAATCAGCTCAAAAGCTAACCCATTGATACATGGAAAACTTTTGCGCTTTATATGAGTTACAACTTAATGAGGAACTCAACATATATCAAACATTATATAAAGTTATAATATATAAAAGCAATTCAATAGATAACAATTAATCTTGATACAATAAATATGCAATGTAAGTTCGTTTAATTCGGTAATGGCTTAATATGTTAAGTATTGCTCCTGGTTTCCAATATAACAGATCTCAAGGATCCTTCCAGTACTAATAGAATTGACTCAAATGTTTTACCAATATCTGATAGAATTGACTCGTAAGTCTGACAAAAAAAATCAAATAAATTGTTGGCTAGCTCTATATAGTAGAATGAGATCTAAAGGTGGCTCCTACGAGTTTTAACTGCTTATAACACTTAGTTCCATCTATTTTCTCATATAACCAATGTTTCCAATAAAATTGCATATACCTGAACACATTGGTCATACCATTCCTTTTAAACCATATGTAATTAGATGCAAAACATATACACAAATATAACTCAATATCATTTCCAAATATTATTTCCAATAGCTCATTTGTAGTGTCCAGGATATCATGAATAATATTTGAGTGCGTAGCATACAAAAAGTCACCAATAGCACATAATCAGATCATGAACAATATCCTATACCAATACTTCCACATATCTCATAGTAGCTCATAACAATAGTAATATATCAAATAATATACAAATATAGCATGCAAAGCACGCAATGAGTTCACTCACTAGACAAGGCAAGTTTAAGTCCCTTAGCTCGCCTTTAGAGCCTCTTCATTTCCCTTCCTAATATACTAATTCACACAATTTCCTTTTAATACAGAATGCATATGTACTAGCTTATGTATGTGATGCTTGAATGATGCATGTTCCAATGTCGACCCTTCTAATATGTACTTATACATACAATTTAGTATGAATTAGGACATTCTCATAATTGCCAGATTAGACATGTTTACACTTATTTGTATTCACCAGCCGCTATACTCATACGTAGGCTCTGAAATTTACAGAGATATACCCGAAAAAAATAAACAAATTTTATTTTTTACACTTTGACTACATCCGTCTTTAATTGCCTCAAAACAAGGTTGCAATAGAGACTAAAATCTAGACGCAAACAGACCCATATCCCAATTCATATGAGTTTATGCTTAATTCGTGATTTAATCCCTTCCTTTAGTATTCAGGCCTATAAATACATATTATAATGAGTATTAAATAGAAAAGAATGGGAAAAATACTAACTTAGGTCCTGGGGTGCATTAGACGCGAAATTAACGAGTTCTATGTCTCCTATCAAATTTTCCCAAGCAAATTCGTTCTTCTCCTATTTTCTCTCCTTTTTCCCTTCTGTTTTCTCTCAACTAGGTGGTCTGAGCATGAAATGGATTTGTTGTCCTTGTTTAACTTCATATCTATCATGTTTTATCTTAAGGACATGTGTCAAAATGCTTAAAAGGTCCAATCAGAAGTTTCCAAGTTTCTTCTTTTTTTCTTATTGGTACAATTCTCTTAAATTATTTACCAAACCGCTTTTTTACCCCTCTTTCCTAATCTTTTGAATTTTGAACCCTAATTCTCCTACCAATAAACTTTTTATCACTCTCGTAAGTTTTTCAAAATATTCTCAAACCATATCGACAAATGAGACAATGATGTACGCAATGCCAAATCAATGCACATATCATATTTATATCATATGCTATGCATGCTTGTATATATGCAATTTTGGTCATAGACGTGATAAATTTGATATTCAATTTACATTATTTTTATATTTTAATAATAATTATAACACTTATAAATGTCAGGATATGGTAAGAAGCCTTTTTTAGACACTTTTATTTTTTTTCAATTCTAAATTATTATAGTTGTTAGATAATTAATAAAAGAATATCTTTTATTCTTAAATGGATTTGAAATTATTCAAATAAATATTTATCTCTATTTGTGTTTAATAATTGTTTTGATAAGTATTTATAATGTATATACTCAATTAATACATACTTATTTGCGTGTACCTTTTCTTTTTCTTCTTTCCACAAATTATCCCAAAATTTGTTTAGGTACTTGGTAGTTACAGGTGACAATAAAAATGTGTTTTACTTCTAAATCATTATAGAATAATATTTTAATTTACGTTGATAAATTAAAAATCTGAAAGCAACAGATTTTTCTGAATAATTTATCAAAATAAATGTTTCATAATTAAAATATTTTTTTCTTATTTTATAAAATAAAAATTAATTACCAAAATTTAAAGAAATATATTTATATTAAATAATAATTAAATTATAAATAAAAAATTTACATAACATGCAACGCACGTGGACAAAAGACTAGTTATAAGTAAATATTAGAATACACCATTAATGTTCTCTTTTATATCGTCATGAAATTCTTGTAGAATTCTATCCCGCAACATGAGGGCTGTCTCCGTCTTATCATTGTATAAATTAATCAACTAAGCAAAGCCTAAACCAATATCGTGACTTGTGATAAGTCCAATGACATGATGACACGCAGAGCCCATTTCATATTATATTACAAGAAATTAAATCCAATTACATTTATTTTTTCCATAAAGTTGATTCATTTGTGTATTTGTGAATTATGATTCGTGACCCACCAAGAGTAGATTTTTGACCATGTAAAAGGGGAATAATTGCCAGCGTATCCCACATATATCATATCTCAACAAGTTGGCCGAAACCATTTTTAATTAGCAAAGACGACCGTTTTCTTTTTCTGTTGAAAAAGAAACAAAAATTACTATTTTTCTGTTCTTATTACATCATATAGTTTCCTTATATGATTTTATTTTCTCCATCCCCTGCACTTTTATTTTTAAATATATCAAGATTGGAACCTATAATATTAAGTTTTATAATTTATATACTCATCCACTTGAGATAATTTCGAATGGCTTCAAGTCGTGACTTTAAATGCGGAAGGATAATGCCATCCACTTAATTATAATAATAGGATTCGAAGAATTATATATTTTTTTCTCGCTTGAATTTCTTTTGTAACTAGAATTAAGTCTCTCTTGTAACTAAGAATGTTGTCCATGTGGCCAATTTTGTTTTAGTATGCCATCCATGTGATTTTTTTGAGTTTAATTGTTTTCTAAGGAAGGAAAAAATTCCTCTGAGTATAATGGTCCAAATTGTTGAAAGAGATTTCACGATCACTATGAATAGAGTATCTTTCGAAGAAAAATAATAGAATATCTTCAATATTTAAAAAACGTGAAGCATATGAATTTTTTTTTTGTCTCTATAGTGATTGATAGGTTGTATTTCATATATGTTGTTATGTTTCATTTTACATTTTTTTACGTGGCAAACTATTGTCATTTCTGAGTTTTTATACTTTTTTGTGTTCATGTGTCATATTAGGTGAATGGGTTAGTAAGTGGTGGAAAACGGTGTAGCTTTGAAGAAATGAAAAAGAAAGATCTAATTTGGATTGTGATACGATATGACCATGTCGTAAGTACTGCGACTTAGACAGACTTGTTAAATTAATTGTAGAAGATGGACCGCACGTCTTGGACGTCCGAGCCCGAAGGAATGAAAAAGGAAGATCTAATCCGGACTGTGATAAACATGACTATGTCGTGTGTACTGTGAACTGGGTAGAATAACTGAATTAATTGCAGAAGATAGGCCGCACATTTTGGACATCCAAGCCTACTAATTTGGCGTGTCAAGGACGATTTGAAGGCCTTTTTACTTTAGTTACTTTTTGGACCAATCAATTAGGATTATTTTAATTATTATTAGATTTTAAGTAGGGTTAGGATTTGGGGTTAAGTATAAAAATCCTTGTTATATTATTATCAACAGCTTTTACATTAGAGAATAGGAGGAGAATGAACCAACAACTATTTTCTTTGTATTTTGCTTGTCTCTTCTTGATATGAGTAGCCAAACAACTTTCTAGTCAATGTACTTTCAAAGTTCAATCTAGTTAGGCTGTGAGACTTTTACAGTTACTTGTTATTGAGATTATTCGAGTATTTATTCAATTTTTATGCTTGACTTGTTCTTTTTATTATTGTGTTGATTGTTCAATTGAGCCCATTGATTGATTGACAGAATAATATATTGCTATTTAGGATTATTAGAGCTTTTCTCATTGATTCTAGCATTGGTAGCGAATAACTTGTCTGTTTCTGTTTGCACATCTTTCATGTTATGGAATTGAATAATCTAGTTTGAATGATCTACAACGTTTTTGATTTCACTGGCTAGGATAGGGGTCTTTGTAGTTCTTACTGCTGCCATTAGATTAAATCTTGTTAAGGCATTTTTCAAGAGTTTTCTAGATGGTTCGGGAAGCAGTCTACAGGGCGTCCTAGGACTATCGAAGAGGTAAGAAGAGATCGATTACTTGATTGCGTTACCAGTAACAATAACCTTGTCTATTTAAATGCTCAGTAATTATTTTTAGTGTCGATTATCAATATATTGGATTGAACGGAGAAGTATCTTAGCTAAGTTTTATTATTATTGATTTCTTTTTTACTGCATTTTGATTCTCTTTACTTTAATTTACAGTTTTTGTTTCTTTTGATATTTAATTTTTCGTTCTTTATGTTAAGCCCATTGTTTATTTTGTTGTTTTTCTTTTAAATAAATAAGTTTTACTAATCTCTGTGGATCGTATCATGCTCACTGTTATATACAAAATATTTATTTTTTAATAGAAATTAATTTGTTGGATTGACATCCATCAATGATGTTGTGCATAGGAGAGGTTGATTGACATCCACCATGTCTCTTTCTTTTGTCTTTTTCTCTCACGCCTCTCTCTCCTTTCCGATAAAACAAGAAAAGACCAATTGTTTATGTACACAAATACTCCATAATTTAGAAAACAAATCAAATAAAAATACCACCAAAACTGATTAAAAGCTTGATGTCATTAAAGAAGATGAAGAGATTATGGCGGTTTGAGATGGGGTTGTTGTTGAGTTAGATTTTGATGATGAAGTGCACGAAATATTGATAAAAGAGGTGCAAAGGTGCAGATTCTGTGAAATGATAACTCTATGCACGTAATGGATTGAGTACGCATATAAACCATATGAAGTTGGTGACCTAAGTTCGTAGATGGAGTTGATCAAGTGGAAGACAACACATGTTTCACATGTGCATTCTAGTTTCAGTGCCACTACACACGTAGCTAAGGAGTAATGCACATAAATGCTTGACTCCAGAAGTCAGTGAATGTAAGACATTTCTCTATCCACACAGATAGGCATTCTAAGAACATAGAGAAGTATGGATGACTTTCTGAGAATCACTAGAGTAGTGCTACGCACGTGACACAGTGGTATGCACGTAGAAGCCTTAACCAGAAGATTGTGAAAATCTTTGAAGGCATGTAGATTGTTGAAGGAAAATGCGTAGAAGTGCTAAAGGTGCAAAGTTGGAAGAAGCTGAGATTTACGCACGTAGAGAGCCAAATGTGTCAAATTTGAAGGAACAGATCTTTATGCATGTTACAAGAGGCTATGTAAATAGATGTGCTACAAGACAAATATGACATATTCGTTATGATTCTCCTCAGGAATTGAATTTGAATATTCCTGATATGCTGACATGGAGAATCAAAGATGTGATATTGGAAATCGACAACGTGTCTAACAAAATGTGATTAAGCACACAGAAGAGGCAGCTTGCACATGTAGAGGAAGCCTAACACATGGAGAGGCATATATCTGAAAGCCAGTGAATATAAAGTTCAGAGCAACGTAGGCAGACTTGGAGATAAAGTACGTAGGACTTTGACGAACATAAAGCCTATGCACGTAGAGAAGAGCTACGCACATCAAAGAGATGACGTTAGGATTGTACAAAATTTAGATCTATCCCACAACGACTCTATTCTTGATTTCAATGGCTACAAACTTTAAGAGAGCTATAAAAAGATGTCTTTAACATCAGAAGAGGTTAGAGAGAAACCTTGGGCAAACTTTGTTACCTTTAATTCTCTCTAGATATCTCATTTCTTACTTCATACACCCTTTTGATTCTTTCATTTGTTATTACTCTTGGATTGGGTTGTGCTTCAACGCTTTGTTTGGGAACACAAACTGTAACAATCAAGGTGTTTGATTGAAGGGTAGTTAGATTTTCTTGTTGAGCCTCAGAAAAACAAGAGTGTTTTTCTTGTTGAGCATTGGAAAAACAAGTGGTTAGGTTTTTCTTATTTTGGTTCCTTAGAAAAATAAGAGAGATTGAAAGTTTTCTAGTTTGTTTCCTGCAAAAACTAGATGTTGGAACAATTTACTTGTTGATCCTGTAAAAACAAACGGTGTAAATTGTTTCTCTTCGCCCACTAAGTGAGGAGATAATAGATTGAAATTCTTAAGAGGTGCTCAAGGAGTAGACATAGATCAAGAATGACCAAATCACTATAAATCGGATTTATTTTCTCTTCCTTACGCTCTCTACTCTACTTTATATTTGTATTATATTGATTATAAATTAGATATTTGTTTGCTTTCGCATTTAACTTTGATTTTTTTAAAAGAATTTTGTTATTTGTTTTAATTTGCAAAAGAGTTTAAATAAAGTTTTTAACTAGAACTCCAATTCCCCCTTTTGGAGTTCCATTCTAGTGGGGCTAACAACTGCATTTTGTTTTAGGGTTTTCAATTCCACTACAAAAGAATGAAGCAGAAAATTCCCAGTTTTTTTCCTTTTTTCTCATTTTTCTTTTTCTCTTTTGTAATGAGAAAGTTTAAATGTTTTTTTTATCGAAGCATGTTTAAACTCTGTAAAATAATGTTTAAGAGTGTGGATTAGAATAAACTTTGTGAAATAATACCTACATGTAGTGGAGCCTATCTATAGCTGGTGAAGTGATTGTACTCAGTTTCTTTAATTTTGACTTCACTGCAGTTTAACATATCGCAATGCATATTGGATTAAAACTGCCATGTGGTTTGAGATGTGGAATCTGATGTGTTCATACTTGTCTGTCCACGTGTCTATGATGCCGAAGAATTGTGTTTAAAATGTTTGTTTTGATTATGCGTGAAATACAAACGAACTTGTGTGACCAACTTGGAAAAAAAAAAGACTTTTGTGACTTTGGTGAGCAAAACTCTAAACATTGGTCACCGTCAATCTTATTAACCCGCTAATAAAAGGGAATAAACTTTTATCCAATTCACCATATTTTAGTTTGAATGTCCGAGTTTTAGACTACTTAAAATTTTATTCTCGATGTTTCCAGTTAGTGTAAGTATAGTTAGTGATTTGTCGATGATAGATTACTATCTCATATGGAAGAATTGAAAGAAAGAAAAACAATTTTTATACTCTTGTACTCGAATAAGGTAAATCTAAATAATGAAAACATTTGCAGGAAAATCAAATATTTGATCTTGATTATAATTTTAATAATATTTAGAAATCAAAGATGGAATTTTGAAATAACAATGTAAAAGCATGGGTTGGTCAGGTAAATTCAGAATTTTTTGAGCTCAACTAAAACTATGGGTTGATCAAGTAAATTTGGAACTTTTCGAGCTCAACTAAAACTATCTGAAAGAATCGCATACTGATTTAACAAATAAACAATATAATAAATATGTTTGATTTACTAACCTCGATTTTAGTAAAAGATAGTAGTAACCAGCAGCAGAACATGACCAAATTCGATGTTGGTCTTGTGAGCAAACCACGGTGGAGAATTCGACGAGAGTGCTCGTCTCTTTCGCAATCTAGATGCCACACGAATCGACTACTCAAGAAGAACATATTCATCTTAGTGAGAGAGACATTTCTCTCTCTCTCTCTCTCTTTGAGAGTTTTTTTTTATGTTGGAGGGAGGAGGAAAGAATGAAAATCCTCCTCCTCCTCCATGTCTCTCTTGTTGTTAGTATGCATTTTATGTATATTTAGATTAGCATTTTACTATTGTTTTGCATGCATTATTGCCTATGTTCTTGTGTTTTTATGTTACTTTGTGTTTATTTGGTTCAGGGATGGATTTGGTGCATAGAGGGTGGATTTGCAGCAGTTTTATGTTGAAACCAGAATCTGAGTGCTTACAACGAGGCCTTGACGAGATGGACAATTTTGGAAACGAGTTCATTTATGAAAAAATATGAAGTGGCATCACTTATTCTGACTTCTTAAAGGTTTAGGACGTAGCCATCAGAGGAGGAAGATTCTAGTTTGTTAGGAAGGATATTTTTGTAACTTTTGGACAAATTTAATTAGGTTTACAAGTTGGGTATTTGATATAAATACCTAGTCATTAGTTTTTACTTTCTCTATCTAGACATTCACGTTTTAGAAAAGCCTCCTTTTTACTCTTATGTTCTTCTTTACATTATGAGAAACTAAATTCGCTTCTAGTCAAGGTACAATTAAAGTTGATCTTTAATTAATTGTGAGGTTCTGTTTTCAATTGTTCTGTATTGTTTATGCATTTGTT
>CAODLS010745127.1:0-14417 GCA_948243855.1 Flueggea neowawraea
GTACCTGTTGCCCCAACGAGAATGGAGTTCAAGAATAGAAAGTTGTTCTTGAAGGGTTATGTTCCCACGTCGAACATCTGGGCGCAAGTAGTTCAACCATCTTAATCTGCAGCTTTTACCAGTTCGTTTCAGTCCTGCAAACATAATCTAAACATCATCAACTGAATTCAAAAACTAGATTAATCTTGACTGCTCTTGATGATCATAGGTGTGGAATCAACCTGCAGACCTAGCAACGGCGTTCCATCGACCTTCACCGTGCGTGGCAATGTGACGAGAAAGAACTGTGTCTTCCTCATTAGTCCATGGACCTTTTCGTACGTCCATGTCGTCTTCGTTTTGATTGTACTGATCATAACCATAGCTTCTTACTTGACCATCCATTTCTTTCAATCACTCTAATTGGGAAGAAATGTTCAGAGATTTGATCAGTTTTGGAATGTTTAGTGATGTGGGTTGGTTTAGTCTTAGACAGTGTGGACAAGTAAGAATGAAGGGAGGCATGCGATTTATATATAGAGAGGCGATAGACGTCAAACACTATAATTTGAATAAAAAATAGGACACAAAGCTAATGTAGTGTCAAAGTAGAAAGGATTAGGACTAAATTAAATATTCTATTTTAGGGATATGAGCAATATCAAATGTTTTATAGTTAATTTATTGGAAGTTTGACCATTCGACTTTTCAATCCTTCTCATAGACGCACATTGGCATACAAGTTGGCTATGAAGACCGAGAAAAGTGAGGTTGCTTTCTCCAACCTAGTAGAGTACAATAAGTGCTCTAAATAATTTAAAAAGGGGTTTGAAGGTATCACTTACATTGTTTTGGACCATGTGAAGCTGATGACACGGACCAAATTTTTAACGAGGTTTTCGTGTCCTGTGCCGACCGCTTACGACCCCCTCGTGTGCTTTTAATTTGTATATATACTATTATTTTTCATCGAAGTTTTTTTTTTTTTGCATAATATTGAAGAAATGGCGTCGGTCAACTTGCTTCTATAAGGTGGAGTTGGACCTGAAAGAGAAATAAACTGTGAGTACAGGCTAAGTTTTTTTATTTTGGATAAGAAAGGAAGTTAAACTGAAACTGAATTCACTGTGAACATACGTACACTGATGTAGGCAAGATAGAGTCAACGGGCTCTGCCTAAGTAGCTGCTTTCTCCGCCCAAGCCCAACTCCGTCGAAGCCTCAAATAAGTCAACCGGCTCCTATTTTGGGGAAAATTTAACATCTATACGCATTTAAAATTTAGAATTAGGTTTTTTTCATGCATTAAATTCATTTTGACAAATAAAAATATGCTTGAAACATCCTATAAGAATATTAGATTTTTAATTGATTGAAAAATTGACCGAGAATTTGAGATATTTTTGCAAAAAATCTCTATATTTTTTAGAGAAATTGATTTTTTAGCGAAAAAGATAAACTCCAAGGGAGAAAAAAATCTGACTTTCAGAATGTATCCGGTAGTATCCATATATATCCAAATCACAATTTTTTATATAAAATTTTGATTTAATAATTTTTTTTGTATAATATTTTTTAAATTAAATGCTTCCAAATTACAATTTTTAATATAATTTTTACAATTTTTTTCGATAGTCCCCAAAATATATCCAAATCTCATTTTTTTTATAATTTTCTTATAATATTCGGCTGTATCCAAATTTTAATTTTTATATAATTTTGTGTAATATTTTGTATTTCTTAAATTAAGTTTAATTATTTATGTTGATTACTTTTGTTTTGTTTTATTTAGAAAAAATTAATTTGGTGTCTAGTGGTTTAAAAACGTATCTAAATGTATCCGCGTATATCCAAATATATCCGCGTATCTCTAAATATATCCATTCCTGTACAAAATCAATATTCTTCAAAAAAATTAACTAAAGTCATTAAAAACAAGCTAAAACAAACACAATTAAAATGATTTTTTACATTAAATAATGAACATAAGAGACTTTTCTGATTTTTATAAAACTAAGGGTATTTAGATAATTTTAAAAAAATAAAAAAGGCAAACAACTAGGGTTTTGGAACCCTAGCCGCCGCCGCCTCTCACCACCGCTCTAAAGGAAAGAGTGGTGACAAAGAGGCAAGAGAAGACAACGGAGATGATGCCAACGATAGATCGATCAGGCGAAAGAACTAACGAACCGGCGTGATGAGAAAGGCCAAAGAACCGTCGTGTCACTCGACGATTTCAGATCTCGACTCCTTCTGAGATTTAGATATGGCCGACAAAGAAAGAAGAGGCAAAGAGGCACAACAGAGAGGAATATAGAAAAGGTGAAGAGGAGCCAGAGAGAGGACGAGAGGAGTGGCGGCCGACGAAGACAAAGATGGCGATGGGGTTTGGAGATAGAGAGAGAACGGGGAAGAAGAGAGAGAACGGGAAAGAGAGAGAAAGAAGAAAGAGTTCTGTAGAAGAGAGAGAAAATAAATCGAAAAAATAAGGATGAAAATGCGAAAATTTGGACTTAATATACCTAATAAATCTGACATTTTTCAAAACAAAGTTCAAAACATTAGCATATCACAAACTAATATTTAAAAAGTTAGCATTTACATAATAAAAAATTTGTGAGAGTTATTAATCAAAATCTAAATGTTAATTCTGTCACGTCGCATAATTAACTCCCTATTTTGACCTCATAATCCATTATTATTTTTTAATGAAAAAATTGAACTCATTTATCCACCAACCTAATTAGACTAATGTCGCAAACAAGCGGCACCATTTATTCTTAATTCAGCTAGACAGTAGACTGACATCGGAATAAATGGAGGGACACCTGAATATTATTAATGGAGGGAAACCTATGAATCCACTATTAAATAAGTGTTTGGGTATGTTTAGAATTAGGAATATTAACAATATAAGAGAAGAGAAGAAAATTGAGTAAACTCTAGGTAGGCAATTTTTCTTTTTAATGTAAATTAGTTGACCAATTATGGAGAGGGTTGAAATACTTTGACTTGTGGGAGTTAATTTATTCTACATTAAGGTAAGAGTCTTCCAAGTCGAATTTTCCATCACTGGTTTACAAGTCAGCGTCGAGCAATCAGAGGGTTGTAAATCATTTCAATTTTTTTTTGAACCAGAAGAAAGTTGGTCCAAATAAATAACAACTCTTACCAACAAAATTCTGAGAAGATAGCTAATTACGATTTAATTAGTGCTTCAATTTTAAGCGAAAACGAGGAATATTGGGCTTATTCTGGTCAAAATCTGTTCTATGCTCTTCAACAAAAATGCTAAACGATTCTTAATTCTTTGGTACATAATAAGCATATGCATTGGTTCTTGCATTTAATTCTTACTCCCCATAGTGGGGGGACTAAAAGTGGGAGGAAATTAGAAAGACTGGCAAAAACTAAAGTCGACCATAAATGTTCTCCCTTTTTCCACATTTTTCCAACATTTTACTCTTTCTCTTTTAGCCACTACTTCATCCTATTATCGCTAGCATTGTTTCATTGAAAAAACATGCCTTTGAAAATCTCGGAAATGTAATTTTGGTGGGAATATAATCTAATTGTTTTTTTTGGGAAATTTTGTAATATTTTTTATAACAGATGAAATAAATTTACCAAAAAACCCCAATTTTTTTGTTTATGGATTTTTTTTTCATGCTTTACCATGCATTGTATTTGTGTTGGGTGTCAAAGATGGTGATCACACCTATTTTGCAACGAAAGAAATCCGTTCCATTATATAAGATCATCCACATAATCCATTTGATTAATGGAACATCAATTCAAGAATCAATGCCCATTACCCATTTGATTGGTCTTGAGTCGCATAAAAGATTACTTGATTTGTACTCTGTAGTTTTAGTGGCAATGGTGGAAAAATAAATATATTCCATGCAAGAGACGTACAAAACAGTCAAAAAATAGTAAAAATATATGGATCTCGTGTACCTAAAATTTGGATTAGGCAGAACAAACCAAACCAAGAACAGAAAAATTCCGAACAGAGATTAGAGGGCGCTTTGGAATAAATCCAAAGAAGGCACTCAACTTTGGCGTCCTTTTATGGGTCAAAAAGGATCGAGTAAGGTTTGATGATTGTGGTAGTAGAGTTTTTTGATACACATTGCACATAAACTAATCGTACTTTTTGGCGAAACATGAAATAATAGTAGAAAAATCAATTGCCTTGTTCCCTATTAGTATTAGAGTTAATTTCAATATTAAAAGATCAAGAATTTAATTATTGGTGATAGTAAATAAAGTTATTTATCAAAAAGAAACTAATGGTAGGAGAATGCTTTATATATGTACATGATCTAATCTCCATTCTCTTATTATACTTTGGTGGAAGCATTTAGTTTAGAAAAAAACAAGCACGAATATGTAATTGATTTTGGAACCAAAAAAAAGAATATGCAATTGATAAAATTTGTGACTCGGCTAACGAGTTCAATTATATTGACCACATATCTGATTATTCTTTTACAAGAAAGGTAGAGTACTAACCATTCGTTTTCAATGTCCAACGATTTGGATGTGAGTTATGGAGTTGCGGTAGCTTGCGCTCCAAACAGGCCATAAGCAATACATATTGGAGGTGATGACACAGTAATTGGAAAGTTAAGAAAATGATTGTTAGAGTATCTGCAACTTTTAGCTTGAAATCACTTAATTGACTAATTGAAAGAGGCGCCAACGTCCCAAAGCACAGAATAAATCAACTTAGCTACACATAATGGGTGTCATTTTTAAGTACTTATCTTCATTGGCTCTGTAGCAACAAAATATATCTGCACCTTTTAGCTTGAAATCACTTAATTGACTCATTGAAAGAGACGCTGACGTCCCAAAGCACAGAAGAAATCAACTTAGCTACAAATGGGTGTCGTTTTTAAGTACTTATCTTCATTGGCTTTCTAGCAACAAAATATATATTACTGTCTTTGTTTATAATTCTACCAAATAAATTAAGAATATACAAAAAGAAATCAGAATACCCATCTGCAGAATACTTTGAAGATTTTAGATGGTGAAAGAATTTGTGAATGGAACAACAAATGAATGTAAATGAACAATTTAACTTGAGTGGAGCATTATATATAGCAACCACTAGGGAGAACCCTGTGATTAATTTAGGTGGGGTTTGCTAAATTGATTTTGATAAAAGAGTTTAAGATTTAATTGGGATATTTTTCAGACCAAGATATAGAATGACCGAGATGTAGCTAGGAGCTTGGGACGTATTCCGAAAATTGTTTCCAATTGTTTATTAAATTTCTGAGAATAATTTGAGAAGCATATCTTTTTCTTCTATAGTATTCGTTAAAACACATGGAATAACACAAAAATAAGTATTTTACGAAGATACCCTTATATTAAAAATGCACAATAATTTGTGAAATAACTAATTAAATAATTTATACCAACAAATTATATAAATTATAGAAGCTCTCTCTCTATATATACATATATGTGTGTGTAATCTTGTATAAATTATTTTTATTTTCTTTTGTTGACTTCCATAGCTTATTATTGTCAAAAATGTTCTACTAGTCACAACTTACAAAAACCTTATAGAATATTTACATCAAGTTTAAATAACTATTTTACTTAAATGTCTTTAGAAAAATAGAGATGCAAACAAAAAAAATAAAAAATTTTATACGAAAAATATTTTTTACTTTTATCTTATCTTGAAAAATTAAGGAATGCATATCTTGACCCTATGTTAAGATATACATATCTTGAATAATCAAGATATGAGAGATAAGAAGTCAATTGACTTTTTTTCTGTTGTGAGCCCGATTGTTTTAACAAATGCACCAAAAAGACAAAAAGATTAGAATTCTTCCCATTCAAAACTTTCTAAAGTTAACAAACACTACCTTAATCTAAATTATTAATGACCCATAACAATATTAGGGAAACATAGCTAGGTTGTCTTTTATAATAGGCAAGGATATTACGAGATATATTGTCCAATGACTATGATCCTGTACGAAGATCACAAATCGTGGTCTTCAACTGTAAGAAGATCTCTTAACATAACCGTCCAAAATTGGGTTTACTTGTTGTACATTTTGACATTGTGCTTGTCCATTGTAATTTGATGTTGGAAATCATATTTTCAAGAACATGACATTTAATTTTTTTTTTTAATGAAAAGTAACCACCTTGGCAATGCAGTCCTTAGAAAGGAAACAATTTATTTCAGAAGAATGTTGTTGCTGTGCTTGCCACCGTTGATTTATCTTTTTTTTTTACCTGAATAATCAGCACGTAAGTGAAAGCATCTTTTGGTAAAAACAATAATAATAAGCGAATGAAATAATATGTAAACTGCAGAAAAGCAAAAACAAGAGATGCCTTTGTGCTGTGAAAATGTTTCCTAATTCCTTCTCCAGAAGCATCGAATTTTTGACGTTGGTGTTTGAAAGAATCATCAAAGTTAACCAAGTAATGCTTCCTTTTTTTCATAAAATAATGTAGGAATTAGATTGAGATTCTTACATGATCCATGGAAACACACATTCCGTTAACCCGACGGAACCCATACTGTTGATCATGGAGGTGAAAGATGACTTTAAGTGCATGATGGCAATAAGGAAGATGATGACGTCGTTTGATAAGAAGAGGTTTTGTGGGCGCACCGGTGGTTGCGGGAAGAGACAAAAGTGAAGTCGTAGGAATGATATAAATGAGATTACTTGTTGAGGCTCACTGCTTAAAAAGAATCATATCATCAAAGGTGAAGAAGTCTAGGTTCAATGTTAGCACTCACACTTTCCACTTTATTATTCCTTCCAATTCCCTAATTACTTTGAATTGACGAACCCACCAAGGAGACGGAGTCTTCTGTTTGTAGTCTTTGGGTCTTAATGTACATCGATCAGAAAATTCTATGATCTTTATGGGTCGATCGTGGATTAAATCTCTTGACGTATTGGAATTTGCAAAGCTATTCTAAGTCTTCGGAGACAACAAAGAACCATGGAAAAGCTCCATTATGGCAAGAACATATTCGTGTGAAAATTAATAATAATTCCTCATAGATTGACTTCGGATCCACAAAGTTGTAGGTTAAAAACAAATATGTACAGTAGAACTTGAAGACAAGACTGGATAATTTGCCTTGAAAAGCACGAAATTAATGCACACAAAATTGTATTTTCTGCTCCCCTTAGTGATTAACCAAGGAATGAATACCTTCGTTTCTTTTTATGAGACTAAAAAATTCGTCATGTGTGTCACATCTACAACTAAAATTGCATATACATGAGTATTCATCGTATACGATATACATAGGATATGCGCATTGATATGACATTGCATAAATTATAGTCCTATTTGTCCATATAGTTTGAGAATCTTTTAGAAAAGTCTACGAAAGTGAAAAAGGATTATCGGTAGGAGAATGAGGATTCAAAAGTCAAACGATTATAAAAAAGGAGTAAATAGGTAATTTCATAATTATATCAAGATAGTTGTACAAATAAGTGTCATTTGGTGTTGTATAAACAAGTATCATTTGGTTACATCAAAAACCTACAGGTTTAGGCATGTCTATGTGTATAGAAAACATAAAAAAAGGAGTAGAAAGAAAGAAGAAACATGGAAGTTTCTAATTGGACCTCTTAAGCATCTCGTCATCTCGTGCTTAGCCTATAACATAATAAAATTAGAATTTAAATAAGGAGAACATAATCATTTTATGTTTAGGTCATCTAGTAGAGAGAAAATAGAAGGGAAAGGGAAAGAAAAGAGGAGAATAATAGATTTGTCTAGAAAAATTGATAAGAAACTTAGAACACGTTGATTTCACGTCTAAATGAGTGTCTATTGCATCCTAGGAACAAAATACATGATTTTCTCCATTCTTCTCTGTTTAATATTCTTCACAATATGTATTTAGATGTATGATTATTGAATAAATGGATTAGAGCATGAATTAACTATAAACTCATATGAATTGCAACATGGGTCTGTTTGGGTTTAGATTTCAATTTGTATTATTAGTATTTATGTGATTAACTTTATGTGATTATATCCATTGATTATAATTATTAATTAAATCTATTATCATTCAGTTTGCATTATTAGTATTTTTATTTACTATATATCAATATATTAATACATAAATTAAATATACTATGGTTTATTTGTCACTTGGCTAGATTGTAGCATTAGTAATAAGCAATTTTCCTTATTCGACAAGCAAACTACAAATATCTTGATGTTAATATTTTATATATATGAGACCAAACACCAGTTTACCTATACTAAGAGAAATAGTTTATTTTTTTTGGAAAGAATTAGAGAATTTTATACTTAACAAACAAGAATATACAAGAGTATATACAAGCTAAGATTAATAATCCTTCTGAAAATACTCCTACCGAGCTCTGACTCACATTTGGATAGAGAGATACAAACAATTTCAGAACAAAAACAACCTATATTTATACAACCAGAAAATCAAACATGTATATACCAATACAACCAGCAGTGACACAACTAATTACAATACAAGTTAGGAAACTTAAGGGTAACACTATCTTTAACTTGCATATACAGTTGGTGACGAGAATGATTTACTCCTTTAAAGATAACTTCATTCTTGAATCTCCAAGTCCAATAGATCATGGCAGTGAAAAATACCCTTTTGCTCCTACTTGTAATTGATTTTCCTTTTGTGCTTCTCAAAAACCAACTCACCTCTCTTTTCCATAGCAGTATAGGCCTTTGAATCCTGCAACTTATAAGAACATATAAGTTTCCATAGCAGTACACACACTCAAAGAACATATGATCAATTGTTTCAGTGGTGGAATTACATAATGCACATTTATCATCCTGGACCATTCCCCAATTAAATAAGTGACCTTTAACAGCTAGCTTATTGTGCATAGCTAACTAGAAAATGAAATTGAACTTGGGAATAAAATTAGGTCCCCAAACAAGCCTATACCAATAGACATTCGGATACTTTGTTCTTAGGAAGTTCCAAGCACTCTTTACAGAATACATTCCAGAAGGGTTGAATTTCCAAGCTATTTTGTCAGAACTTCTTGCATGAAGATTAATGGAGGAAATCTCCTGCCATGCAGTGGCAGTTTCATCATTCAAAGGATCTGGCAACGACCAACAATTATGTCTCCATAAATCCACAACCTTAGCACTCTTAGGAATACCATAATCTGCAATGCTAAGAAAGGGGAATGCATCAATAATAGATTGACCATTAAACCAGGAATCAAACCAAAAGGAGAAGTCCCTTCCATCACCCAAAGAGTATTCATAACCTTGTATGAATTCTTTTCAGAGTTGAAGGATATTCCCCCAAGCCCAACTACATTCAAGAGGTTTAGCGATACCCTAAAAATTGAGTTATTTTAGTTTCTGTCTAATGATCCAAACAACCCATAAAGAGTTCTTATTAGTGAGGAGATCCCAGATTTTTCTTCTTACTACAGCCTTATTCCAAGACATGAGGTCCTTGATACCTAGACTACCCTCTTGCTTGGGGTTGCAGACAATATTTCAGGATACAAGAGCTTTAATACCTTGGTCCTTCCCGGACCATAGAAAGGCTCTGCACTCAGCATCGATCTCATGAATGACAGATTTAGGAAGCACAAAGATAGAGCACCAATAAACTTGAATACTTCTCAGCACAGATATAACCAATTGGAGCATGTCAGCATAAGGCAGTAGCTTAGCAGTCGAAGAGTTAATTTTAGTACTTATTTTGTCCAACAATACATAACAATGCTCTTTTTTAAGGCGAGTGGAAATGAGTGGCACACCAAGGTATTTCACGGGCAACTTTCCCTCCTTGAACCTCAGAAAATTAAGTAGAATTTGCTTATTTTCATCACTGGAACCAACAAAGAAAATAGAACTTTTGCCTTCATTCACTCTCATACCAGAGACATTAGAGAAATGCATAAGAATATCATTAATAGCCTGAATAGATTCTAGATGGCTTGCATTAAAAAATCAACAAGTCATTTGCAAAGGACAGATGTACTAGTTTGATTTTTTTGTAACCAGAATGGTATTAAGAGGGAGGCAGTCTGTAATCTAAAGCTCTCCACAAATACTCCATACAGAGAACAAATAATAATGGAGACATAGGATTGTCCTGCTATAGACCGTTTTTACCAGGATAAAAGCCCTTAATAGAGTCGTTGATCATAAGAGAGAATGAGCTAGTGTTCAGACAAACCATGATCCAAGATATAAACTTCTGCGAAAAGCCTAGTCCCAATAGAACTTCTTCAATGAAATCCCAATGAATAGAATCATAGGCTTTTCTTAAGTCAATCTTAAATGCACAATTGGCTTTATTGTTCTTTCTATGATAGTTTCTAAGTAGTTCATGCACAATGAGGACATTATCCACAATGCTTCTGCCAGCAACAAAGGTTGATTGATTCATGTGGATAAGTCTTGGCAAAATCTTTCTCAACCGAGTTGCTAAGATTTTGTAAATCACAGTACAACATGAGATGAGACGATAATCATTTAATGAAGTAGGAGTAGGAGTCTTAGGAATAATGGTAAAAGAGATAGAGTTCACATGTTTAAGCATTTTACCATGCTGAAAAAAATTCCTGCAAGTAGCAGTGACATCAGCCCCAATAATCTGTCAGTAAGCCTTAAAGAAGGAGCTAGGGTATCCATCAATTCCAGGAGCCTCATTGCTATCAATACTCCATAAAACACTCTTTATATCTGCACAAGAGACCTCAGAGCAAAGAATTAAAGCCTCATCATTGGTTATAGTGGCATCATACTGTAATATAGCAGGGTCAATATGGGATCTCAACTGATCATCGATGCCTAATAGAGATTTATAATATTCCACCATAGCCTTAGCAATGTTAGATTGCTCCAAGACTAGTCCCATTATCAAGTGTGAGACTAGTAATTCGGTTATGAGCCCTTCGTGACTTGACTAAGTTGTGGAAATATCTAGTATTGGCATCGCCTTGTTTGATCAATTTCTCACGAGATTTTTGTTTGTAGAATTGTTCTTTTGATGCAAGAAGCCTCCTTAATTCTTTGTAAATAGCTAAGAGAAACAGTTAGATAAAGATGAATTTAATTTTATAATTGATGTGGTATGTAATTGGACATTACAATTTGAAAAAAAAAAAGGTTGGAATCTTTCGTGTAGAAACTAATTTGTTAAAAGTTTAGAATAATCGGATAAAAAAAACTTTTAGAGTATTTCAATCCAAAAAGTCTCAAGTTATAATACTTAGCTTTTAGAATTAATATTTTTTTTACTATTAGGCAATTAGAAGGAAAAATAATTTTCATTTTTTTTGGGATAGTTTTAGGATTAATCGGTAATTTTTAATATTTTTTAAAACTAATTCTTGGTTATAGATTATCAAATTCCTAAATCGTTCATGAAAAAATACAATATTATTCATACAGGATAATTGGATAAAGATTTAAATTTCGAAGAAAATTAATATCAGAATAATCACGCTTAAAAAATTCGAGAAAAATTTAACAAAATAAAAAATTCAAAATTTTAATAAAATAAATTCAAAATTGATAAATAATTAAAAACTCAGGGGAAAGGATAAATCAAAACTTTAACAAGTAATGAATTAATAAAAAAAATAAGCACTTTTCCAATTAAACAAACAATATTTACGATTACGGTATGCCACATAACTATTAGTACTTCCTGGTTTTACAATTTTTTTAAATGATTGTCTACAGATTTTTACAGTAAATCCAATGGTCTAAGCTTATTAGATAGCAAATATTATTTATGGGTTATCAAATTCCACTATTTTTTACAAGAAATATACCAAAAATACTGCTAAAATTGAAACTATTTTGATTACAGCTGCTAAAATTGAAGCTAATTTGATTATAGTAATCATCACATCTTTCCATGTGTTTGTTGATCACAATGTTGATTCTTGTAGTCTTGTATAAAAATTATTCGGTTTAATTAATTATTTTGATGCTTAACTTGTTCTCAGTCACATTCATAATAATTAGGTAAGGAAATATTTTGATGTTCCTCACACGATTAATATATTTGTAAATAATACATTTTAAATAATTGTATTTTGAAAATAATTAATGACCTAATATTATTTCAAACTGCAATTTTTTTTTGTCAAGACACCTTACCACTATCATGTTCAGACTAATCCTCGTTCGAATCAGGTAGGTCCCTTGCGGAAGGCAAAACTCCAGCCACAGATTTTAAACGGCTATATACACGAGTGAGGATCTAACCCCCAACTTCGCTTAAGCCACGAGAGCCCTTTACCAATTTATCTGCGCCTCGGGGTTAAACTGTAAAATATTTGAGTAAACTAAACTATTTTTTTAAATATTATTTATTTATTTTTTTATCTCTTGTAATTTTCTATTATGGTTGAATAGGAGTAACAGAGTTTTCTTATTATAAGAAATGGTACTCCACGTTTTTTTCCCCTTCTCAAGCACTTTAGATTTTCTAATCTTATGGAGTAGTTGAATTAGGAATCATTTATTTTCTTTTGATTTATTTAAGACAATATATAGCAAAACACTTGTTTTACATGTTCAAGATTTTTTCTCTAGAATTTTAATTGCATAAATAATTTTAATATCAGGTAATGGATACAATAAATAATGCTTCTAATAAAGAGTATTTACAACTTTTTTTAAAATTTTTTTACATCTATACATTTGTATATTATATATAAATAGATAATTAACAACGCATGCGAAGGTAGAGTTAAATGACCATCACCTAATTGCCCTTGTTGATTAAGTCAGACCATCACCACAGAAAATGCCGACTGTATTGTAGATGAGAATCGCGATACAATTGTCTGAGAGGCAAAAGCTTGAATCTGCTTCTTGGCATCTAAGCACAGCAAAACAAAATAAAATCAACATAAATTATATCCAGCCAAAAGGTTTAAACTGCTAATGTTGCATTATATGTCTTATTTGCAGTTAGATTGAAAAAAAAAACAATAATTTTGATTACACAAGGGAAGTGTAATCTGTGGTTTATAGCATAATGACAAATACAAAATGGGAAGGCAATACTGTTTACTTTGAAGTATTATGTGATCTGAGCTTAACTGTTACAGCAGCAAGATCACTTCATTGTGAAGTACAGATTTTCACGTTGAATAATTATGTTGCAAAGCCATGAAAACCAGCTCCTCAGCTTTAAAAAACTTTTAATTTCAATGTGCGACCATAAGCTTGCCAGCAACTAACCGAAAAAAATATTAAACAAAAGAGCCTGGAAGGTGGCATTTCTGTTCCGTGTTTTTCTTTTCACAGCCATATGTACTCACATTCTAAATATGATACTAAATATTTTAAATCCAAGTAAATTCCTTAAAAAAAGACATGATAAACCTTAGACTATCACATGGGATAGGTGACATTAGTCCATTAAAGTTTAAAACATGATATAATTATCCCTTAGGTCTTCAGCAGAGCTATTTGAGCATGAAATTGAGTACTTCAAGTCTGATAATGAAAAAAGAAAAAAACGAAGTCCTGTACCTTTGCGGCATTTGGTGAATCCAATAATATTTGCAATGCTGAGACTCAAACAAACTCCAACCACTAAGACATAATCAACCTCAAATCTTATAACTGAAAATATTCCAAGAATGATCCAAGCAACAGCCTGTATCACAGGGGAAAAAACACACAGAAAGAGCATCTGCCATGAGTAAACAAAAGATAAAGAAAAAAATAAGTTTGTCTTACAGAAAGCAATCCATACTATTAATCCCGCACAGAATAGCAAAATGTTTAAACTTCAACATCCCAATCAATACCATTTTACTTTCATTTCTTCTCATAAGAATTGGATAAACCATCATCTAAATACTTATCTGAAAACCAGCATTGTTACACAACTAGTAATCCAACTGAAGTTGACCAAAGCTGAATTACGAAGAAGTAAAATGTTCTTGCCAAATGCCAACTATCTATGCCAGATCCATCCAATTATAAATTTATATGTGGTCATTTCTTGTTTAAAATTGCCTATATTTTCAATCAAATCGATACAAGTTCATTTTCTACTGCTGAACCTGAAGAGTACATTATGCATAACAGAAAAACAATTCGTACTCACATTGAGATACAAAGCCCACCAAAACAGCCAAGAATCCTTCTTATTCATTCGAGCCAGTGACTGCAAAAGTGGAAAAAAGCAACAGTCCCAAAACTCCTATTCAAAAATCTCTACATTATCAAATTTAAAACCAAATTCACATTCAAAAGCCACTGATAACCGCGACCGAACCTGCTGATCAAGAGATTCGAACTTCCACACGCTCTCCCCTTCCTCATTAATTTCATTCCACCACCTAAGCCCAACCAAAATCCGTCCACTAACATTCTTAACCACCCAGAAATCAAGCGCAG
>CAODLS010745158.1:0-11622 GCA_948243855.1 Flueggea neowawraea
CGATTGGGACAGGATTGAGAGCTCTGAACATCCGAATTTGCTTTCAAAAAATCATAATGCTTTGATAAGAACTGAGAACAAATAACAGAAGGGTCCAAAGATAGGTCCTCCCACACCTTTTTGTTTCGGTTAAACCAAATATCATCCATAACAACCACATTTTTTGCAGTGACCTCAGGATGAAAACGCTGGAAAACAAGCAATAACCAATCAGCCAAAGTAGTCCAATACCTGTCACTATCAACAAAAAGATTGGAAGAACTCCAAGCAGCCTTTGCAAAAGGGCATGCCAAGAACAAATGGACTGCATCTTCTGCCTCATCATTGCATAGCGGACAAGCGGTTTGAATATCCATACCCCGTCGATTCAAGCACGATCTGAGAGGGACAATGCATAGCGGACAAGCGGTTTGAATATCCACAGGAATATCTTCTGACGGTTAGGCACATGCACCTTCCAAATCTCTGGCCATAATGGATTCGAAGAACTACTAGATAGCAAAGAGGAAATAGAAGAATCCATAGCAACCCAATAGCCAGACCGTACCGTGTAGAAGCCATTTCTAGTATGAAACCAGCTGAGCTTGTCACCAATAGTCATCGAGGGCAATGGAATGGATAAAATCATATCGGCATCATTTGGTAAAAAAATGGCTCTTGGCACTTCTTCCTTCCATAAGTTTCCTGCAATAAGATCAGAAACAGTTGCTAAATTGCAATCTTCAGGCCTTGTAGCAATAGGCCGAAAATTAGGTGGAGAAGGGATCCAGTTGTCATCCCAAATAGCAACAGAGCTTCCTGAACCAATGCGCCAAATCAAACCTTGCTTGAGAAGATGAATTGCAGCCAGAATGCTCCTCCAACCGTAGCTAGCATGAACAGGCATACCTGCTTGCAATAAACTAGAATCATTAAAATATTTAGCTTTAAACACTCAAGCCATCAGCGTGTCACCATTAGTCAAGATACGCCAAGCTTGTTTAGCAAGCATTGCAAGGTTGAAATGGTACAAACTGCAAAATCCCAATCCTCCATCAGTTTTTGGTTTGCACAACTTATCCCAAGACGCCCATCTAACACCCTTTCTGCTCCCCTCAACACTTCCCCACCAGAAACTATTCATAATTTTCTGTAACATATCAGCTGTAGACTTGGGAATCAATGTAAACACTCATCGTGAAGACTGGTAGGGCTTGCATAACAGCCTTCAACATGACGCCCCTACCTGCAATAGACAATAATCTTCCCCGCCAGGTTGACAACTTTCTACGAAATTTGTCTCTGATATATGCAAAGGCAGATGTCTTGGACCGACCCAAAACGGAAGGCACTCCCAGGTAGGAACCTGCAAAGGCAAGAGTCGAGATTCCCAAGGTTCGTAAGAAAGCATTGCGCCTTTGAAAAGAAACAGATGATGCAAAAAAAGTGCTAGATTTGTCTACATTCACCAACTGGCCCGAGGCAGCCTCATATTTGCGCAACATGCTTCTTAACTCCATAGCCTGTCCAGGATTTGCCTTAGAGAAAATGAGACAATCATCCGCAAAAAATAAATGGGAGATTGCAGGAGCTGATGGTGCCAATTTTAGTCCTGTAAGGCTAGAGTTCTGGCAAGCAAAATTCAAAAGACCTGAGAGAACTTCTACACAGAGAATGAAGAGGTATGGAGACAGAGGGTCTCCTTGTCTAACACCTCTTTGTGGAATCACATCATCAACAATAGAGCCATTTAGAAGAATAGAATGAGAGACCGTTGAGACGCACCTCATAATTAAAGCAACCCAGCTATCTGAATAGCCCATAGTTGTAAGTACAAACTCGATGAAATCCCACTCTAATCGGTCATACTGGCCATATCCAATTTTACGCCTTGGCCATATCCAATTTTGTAGCCACCATGCCACCACAGCCTGAAGCATTATTCTTTAAAGCATGAAACGCCTCAGCACCCAACAAGATATTATCAGTAATTAGTCGGCCAGGGACAAAAGCACTCTGGTTGTCAGAAACCAAAGAAGGCAAGATACTTCTTATGCGATTAACCAGGACTTTAGAAATGATCTTGTATAACACATTGCAAAGACTGATGGGTCGAAGCTCAGACATCTTGGTTGGATTTTTAACCTTCGGAATCAATACAATATTAGTGTGGTTAAGGTCTGTAGGGAATTCACCACCATTGAGACAAAAAGAAGTAACCTCAGCACTAATACTATTCCAAAAACTGGTGTAAAACAGACCAGGAAGACCATCAGGACCAGGCGCTTTATGTGGATCCATGTTTGCCAGAGCTTGAGAAATTTCTTTAGCATCAAAAGGCTTCAGAAGAGATGAATGCTGCTCGTGGCTAACTTTTCTGGTAATAGCCGCAACAATAGAGTGATCAATGTGACTACCATTAGTAGTAAACAGCCCTTGGAAATAATCAATAGCTACTGCTGACATCCCATCAGCATCAGTAATCCATGAACCATTCGCATCATAAAGGCCTTGCAGGGTGTTGGTGCGACGTCGTTGAGACCAACAAAATGGAAATAACGGCTATTTTTGTCCCCATGTTTCAGCCAATTACAACGAGACCGTTGTCTCCAGTAAATCTCATCCTTCTCAAGTAGAGAGTCAAGCTCATTACTAACTTGTTGGAGGGCCATACTTGAAGCCGAAGTATGGGGTTGACGCTTTATTAAATTAATTCGCTTCCTGCACACCTCAACAGACTGCCGCAACTGTTTATTGCGTGACCCACCCCACGTGTCCAATTCACACAAGACTCCCTTCAAGCGTTGCACCAACCCAGGTCTATCCCATGCTCGCTCAAAAGACTGACGACAATCATTTTCAGTCAACCAAAAACTCTCAAAGCGCTTCATACTCTTTGCCCTAACAACACGCCTTTTTCCATTGGGAGAGAGGGCTAGAAACATGTGATCACTTTTAGGGCTCTCAACATGGGAGATTTTGTAGTATTGGAAGAGATTCATCCACGATGAAGAGCCAAAAAAACGATCCAATCTTTCTTCAATCAGGTTGCCCGCATGTCGAGAACCTTCCCAGGTGAACCTATACCCCTCAAAACACAAATCAACCAATCCACAGTCATCAATAGCAGATAAAAAATCCTCAATTAAATTTTGAGGATGTTCCCGCCCTCCATTTTGTTCCGCTTCAAAGAGGATTTCATTAAAGTCTCCACCAATAAGCCAAGCACAAGAAACCAAATCCTTGAGTCGCCGCAGCAAATGCCATGAATTAGAACGTAGCTGCCGGTTGGGATTTCCATAACAGCCTGTGAAACGCCACTTCTCAGGACCAAGATTGTCAACCATAACATCAATGTAGTCTGAGGCATATGACAAAAGATCAATAGAGATGTTATTGTTCCATAGAAGTGCAAGACCAACACAACCATTCTCCCACGGAACAAAGAAACCATGATCAAAACCAAGGGCAACACGAGCTTTGAGAAAATTAGAGGTCGTACATAAGGCTTCAATCAAGAAGACAAAAACCGGGCGCCGCTCTTTGATGACAGACTTTAAGTGACGAAGAATGAGAGGGTTCCCAAGGCCTCTACAATTCCAGCATAGGATACTCATAGGTGAAGGTTGGTCTGCCCAAACCGGTATCCGACAAGGACCATAACGGAATTGTAAACTCCTCCTAAGCCGCACCAAGCCTCCGATTGATTTGGAATCTCCAAGCAAAGACAAACTTGAACAAACTTGGCAAGGAGTGACTCGGCAAAAGAGAACAGAGGGAAACAGTAGAGGGGATGGAGAAGTAGCACTGATGGAAATTTTGAGTTGAGAATGTGGGTTTAGGGTGGTAACTGAGGGACCAAAGAGTGGAGGGTGTAGTAACAGTGATGGATGTTTCTAGGAGAAGAGAAGGTGGGTTTTGGGTTTTAAGAGATGGCAGTGAAGTTAGGGTGTCGGGTTGGTGGGAGTTCAGTGGAGGAGTGAGTTAGGAAGAGTGATGATAATAAAGGTTGGAAGAGATGAATAATGCCGATGCTTTTAGTGTAGTTGAAGCATTTTATCAAACATGTGGAATGCCAACAGAGAGGTAAGAGACTTGACTGGCTTTCTAGACTAATTCCATAGATCGAATCATACATGGTCATAAGTAAACTAGCTAAGATGGCAAACACCAAATCAAAATCTTGAATAACAGTATATAGTAATAAGGGTATTAGTTAGAAGCCGAGATCTCAAATCTGGCTTTCATAGGTTATTTGGATCGAGCTATCCAAATCGATTGTAAAATTACAAATTATTTACAACCTCATCTTAATCTTTCATTAAGGCGACATTGTTTAAAATTTATCTCAATTTTACTCGCTCTCAACAACGTTAAAAGATTTTTGTCTCATCTCTAATAGCTCCCACTAGCACTAGAGGCGATTTCTCGTATGAGTGAGCCAATCTAAACCTGTGCAAATTTCAACAATTTTGAGCTTTGTTATGGTAATTGACATTTTATATATATATATATAAAAGAAGCAACAAATAATACTTCAATATGCATTTATAAGAAAAATAGTACAATATATAAGCTCAATAGTTCTCATCAAATTACAACCTACGCATTCCAAGAGGTTTGACATGTCCAAGATAAACATCTCTTGCTATAGGTTTAATGAGAGGATCAACTGCCATGTGATGCGTAGATATGTATTATACCGGCACTTCCTTTTTTCCTATAATGTCTCTGACGTAGTTATACTTGATATCAATGTGTTTGGTTCTACTATGGTACTTGGGGTCTTGCAATAATAGCCTGATTGTCACAATAAACTATAATAGGTCCAGAGCTATCACTTCTGATTTCTAAATCCTTAAGAAATCTTTTCAACCAGACTGCTTCTTGAATTGCAGTCGAGCAAGCTGTAAACTCAGCGGCCATAGTAGATAAGGCTATGCTAGTTTGTTTCTTACTACTCCAAGATATGGCACCACCATTAACCATTAAATAAGAATGTAGGGCTAGAAGTGGATTGGCATTCATTAAGGTCTCCTCCCATATCATCATCTGAATACCCAATCATATGTAAGTCCTTTCTTTGATAACACAAAAAATAATTCTTTGTGCCTTTGAGATATCTTAGGATTCTTTTCACAGCCTTCCAATGTTTACGACTAGGATTCACTAAATCGACTAACCAAACCAACAGTAAAACATATATTCGGGCGAGTACACATCATTGCATACATAAGGCTTCCAATCGCACTGGAATATGGAAGTTTGGACATTTCATCATTTTCTAGTGGATTTTTCGGACACATCTCGCTACTTAAAACTTCGTCTTTTGACACGGGTGTGTCTACAGGTCTACAATTACTCATACGAAAGTGTTCTAAGACTTTCTGGATATAATGCTCTTGTGACAGAGCCAAAATTTCGTTGAACGATCTCTAATGATCTTAACTCCAAAATGTAACTTGCTTCTCCTCATTTCAAAATTTGTGGATAACCACATTTTGATAAACATGACAAAATCTTTGACATTCCTAGCTATCAAAATATCGTCCACATATAGAGATAGAATTGCAAATTTCTCATCAGTTCTTTTAAAATAAACACAATGATCCTCGTTAATCATTCTAAAGTCATAAGATATTATAGCCTTATGAAAACGAAGATACCATTGTCTGGATAATTGTTTAAGGCCATAAATAGATCTTTGAAGTTTGCAAAATTTGCTCTCATGACCTTTAACAACAAAACCTTCAGGTTGTTCCATGTAGATTTCTTCCTCTAACTCTCCATGAAGGAAAGCAAACTTAACATCCATTTGATGTAATTCTACGTCTAAATGTGCAACGATGGCTGAAATTAGTCTTGTTGTGGCAAACCTAACAACAGGGGAAAAAGTTTCCTCACAATCTATACCTTCTCGTTGTGTACAATCTTTAGCCACAAGACAAACTTTACGTCACTCAATGGATCTGTCTTCTCTTTGTTTAATTTTGATAACAAATTTTTTACGAATTGCTTTACGACCTGGTGGGAGATCAACCAACGTTTATAATTGTTTTTTTTTCTCATGGATTCCATTTCCTCTTCAAATGCAGCTTTACATTCATTTTTAGCAGGACTCGTTAAAGCCTCTTCCACTGTTCTAGGTTCTTATTCATCTTCTAGAGTTGCAACATAGGCTTCATTCTCAATTTCAAATCGTTTTAAGGAATCCTCGAATGACTACTCCTACACAAATGAGGATCATTATCATTATTATTATTAATACCACGATTCAAAATTGGATTGTCCTAATTGCTCCCACTTAATTGAGATATTAGTGGTGTGCTATCTAATATCCCACTAGGAAGAAGAGTCTTTTGCATAAGATGTTGTTCATCGGCTGTTGGTCGACTTTCAAACATGTCGTTTTCTTCTTGTAACTCATAAAGATGCATGCCAGATTTGTCAATCTCATTCTTTTTAGGGAAGAGATCTTTTAGGAAAGTGACATCTCTAGACTCAATTTCAGTAGCTTGTCCATCAGAGTCCTCACTAATGAAAACTTACCCTTTGAGTGTTCAAAATATCTTATAAAGATACAATCCTTTCCTTGGGCCCTAATTTTCTATACTTGTGGAAAGTATCATGAACATATACAGTAGACCCCCAAGGGCGCAAATGTTGCAAATCAGGTTAACAATTTGTTCATAACTCATAAGGCATTGATTCTAGTGACTTTGTAGGCATATGATTAAGTATGTACGCTACAATCATTAGTGCGTCTCCCCAGAATTGAATAGGAAGATTCGCATGCGCCATCATTGGCCTAACCATTTCTAGTACTGTACGATTCCTACGTTCCGCTAGCTCAATCAGCTCTTAAAGTTTTTATTGTTTTGTCTAGTTGATTCTCAACTTCATTAATATATTTGATAAAACAATCTAACGCTTTTGGTTTGTGGGAGATCAAATAGACATGACTGAATCGAGTGTAGTCATCTATAAAAGTAATGAAATAGGACACCCCATGCCTAGCTTTAACATTCATTGGACCGCAAATGTCTGAATGGATTAACTGTAAAGGAAATTCAGCTCTTTGAGCTTGACCAAATGGCTTTCTGGTTGCTTTTCCTTGCAAGCAATATTCATAAGTGGGCAAACTAATTATTGTGATTGATCCCAATAAACCATCTCGAGCTAATCTATTCATTTGTTCTTTCCCAATATATCCTAATCTAACATGCCAAAGATTAATATCTACATTATTCTTGCTAGATTCAGTAAGCAAAGAAAAACACACATTACTATTACCACAAATAGTGTTTAACACCATGAATCCATCCATAATACAACCAGATCCTAAATAGATAGACCCATTAAATATGTCCAACGAACTACCACAAATATGAAAATTATATCATAACTTTAAAAGAACAACAACAAAGACCAAATTTTGCCGAACTTTCACAACATAAAGGACATAATGTACATTAAAATCTTACCATCTTGGAAAAATAACTTGCATATGCCAAGTCCTAGCACTTCAATTCTTGTTAGCCACATATAGCCATCGTGTTCTCTTTAGAATTTGACAAAATTGCACAAATGCATCTCTGTCTCTAGCTATATGGTCGGTGGTTCCTGAGTCGGCAATCCTCATAGGTTGAGATTCAGTAAGCATGTCAGTACTACAAACAAAAACATTCATAGAAGAGGTTTTAGGAGACAATAACTTCTTCGGCCCAGTGCACTCACGGGGAAAGAGACCTAGCTTACCACAGTTGAAGCCATATGTACAAGCCACTTTAATTTCTACACACAAGTCAAAAAGACTTAGCTAACTATGTATATATGCGAATGCTGAGGAGGAGAGAGTCTAGAGCACCAGCTGGCCGACCTGTGATTCATGCTGCTTTCTTAAACTTCAAGCTCAAGTCGACCAAAAAGCTCTATCAACAATGGTAACTTGGAAAAATATTTGCGCTTTATATGAGTCACAACTCAATGAGTAAAACTATCATAGATCAAATTCAAACATATACACACAAACATTCAATAAATAATAATCAATCAACTATGTTGTAAAATATATATATGTATATGCCATCGTGTTCCATTTTATTTGTTGTGACCAAACAAACTATGTATTGCCTTGGGATTCTTGTATGTCACTAAGTAATTGACTGACCAACACCGTATGAAAATTGACCCGAAGGTCTCATGTGTAATAATGACCCCAAGGTCTCCAATATGAATTTGACCTAAAGGTCTCCAGTATGAAATATGACTTGTAGGTCCTACTATGATTATATTTGCGAATACAAGAGAATGTGATCACAACACCTTTATTAAGTTCAGTATTACTGCATCAACATTTGAAACATTTGATAATCAATATATAAGTAAAAACATTCCATTCCATATAAACAATAGGCATTCTTAACATATACATATATCAAACCGTAAAAAGATTCACAACATATAACATATACCACATAAATTCAGCTAGGCATCAATTGCTCCAAGTAATCATATCAATAACACATATTTGAACACAAATCATATAACATATATTGAATTCAATCTCTAGTTTATACTCACCTTTTCAAGACAAATATAATGTCTCGTTATCCTGCATGAGCTCCCTTTCAACGTTTTTGATCCTATAACATATATTCAAGTTATTCTGGCTCTAGTTTATAAATATATACAATGCAAATGTATGAGATGCTTGAATACATGAGATCCTGTTAACTCTCTATTGTGAATGCACTTAATCATTTGGATTAAAAAGGCAAATAATCCAACTATATCTAAAGGAACTTTAACCTTAAGATAACAAAATCCTGTATAACATCATTTTGGACAGCTTGTTTGTTCTCTAATTTTGACCATCCAAATATAACTATTTTTCTATGAAATTTAACCCTCATATAGAGACATGTAATAGTGTATTTTTTTATATTAAATTTCAACCCTTAATTCACCATAAAATGATCTAAGCAATTTTTCAAAGTTTCAGTATCATAACAGAATAATTTTAAATGAATAGCATTCAAATAAACCACTCTAACTCATACTATCAAGTTCCAATAAACCCAATATTTTACAGGCTTATATACAACATAATTTTCAACAACTTTCATATTTTAAGTCTCGTCAAAATCCATATGTAGGGTTTCCAAAATCACCACAAAAACAGACTATTGAATCCGAAATCTGGGAAATTCATACCATTTTGACCATAATTATCAAACGACACAAAGTTTTCTTAAACTGTTTTACAGGCATACATAAGACACATAACTCTACAAGGTTTGTTGTTTTAGTTTCCTAAAAATCTATCTCTAATAATTTGTAAAATAGGCAGCAAATAGACTGTTGTCAAGAGTTTCTAAGTTTTTAGAATTACTTTTGGCTTATTTTTGCTTGGATACTATGATGAAGAAAGCTTCTTTGTGTGTGAAGAAAAGAGTTGCATGATCTTTGCATGTGTTTGGAACAAAAGAAAAAGAATCATTTTAGTGGCATGGTTGTAGATTCCACTTGTCTTCCTTCCTTTCTTTTTTTTTTTTTTCTTTTCAAAACTCTCTTACAAGTGTTCAATTACTTCTAAAATGTTGTCAACACACTATTATTATTCACAACAAAAGTCAAATTGAATGGGTGTATGTATACTTTTTTTTTTACACTTGTACATAGCAATTATCTATTTAAGTCCCATTGTATCATTTGTTCTCCTTTTAGTCCCTAGCTTACTTTGTTTCTTGAATTTTATTTTCAATTTCAATGCAATTTATTATTTATAAAAGTATTGAACATATATTGAAAGTAGCATTTTAACTCTAATTATAAAAACAATATCATATTCTTAATCGACACTCGTTGCGGCTACACGATTGTACCTAATAATTATTCTCTAACTAATTCCTTAAAAATTCATTCATGTATCTTAATCTATAACTATAACTACATATAACAAATTCTATATGAAAATGCTTATGCAATGCATTTATCGATATTTAATATATGCTATGTATGGTAATTTAGGGTTGGGGTGTCACACACCCAGATCATGGAGATTACTTGTAGCAACTCTGATACCAATGTACAATGTTTCAAATTAAGTAAATCAACTAAATTTAATTAGTCTCACTAGATTTGGGATCGAAATATGAAAATTGCAATCCTCTTTTCACAATCCAAGTGTCCAACTTGTCTCCCACTTTCATAAACTTATGTTATGATATTTCAAGTATGTGATAATGTATTTTTGAGTTTCTGTTGTAGAGTATTTTTCATTCCCTTTTGTCACTTTATTTTGGGTCCATTCTATCAAAAAACATGATATGAAGAGTTTCCACTCTTTAGACACTATTGTGCCTTTTGATAGCTGCACAACAATTGCATTTTACAACTGTTGTGTTGGTTGCTTTTGGGTTCGGGTCGACCCAACCCATTTTCCAACATAGATGAAGGTGGTGGTCATTTCAGTTTAGGTTGTATGCTGTATAGATGGAGGTGGTGGTCAATACAGAGATAAGTAGCTCTAACTAAGTTTCACTTGAAGCGCACAGAAAGATGCTACGAGAAGAAGGTAAACTGTGATTATAATTCTTCTTGCTTTCATAAATGATGAGTCATGGGTGATAAAACCCATTCAATGAATTTAATATTATAACAAAAATGTTACGATAATTAATGAAGAACATTACAGACGTTAATGGTTCTTCATCAATTGACCATCTATAAATAGTCATCATTGGCCACTTGCCAATGTATGCTCTATTCTATACTCCAATTGATACTCTGCCAAAATTGTTACTGACTTGATATTCAGAGACTTCCCTAGGGTGTATCCCAACCTTTTCATGTTTGGTGTTTGCAGGTTTCGAGGTGACATTCATGCTTCCCAATTGTTCGAGTTCTTCGAATTATTGTTGTTCATTTTCTGAGGCAACAACAATTGGTGTCGTCTGTGGAAAACTAAACGAAAATCCTTGTTCGTTAACGCTCGAGAAGAAGTCCACTGATAATACCTATTCATTCGCCATGGTGCAAACACCTTCAAACCAAGTCATGCATCCAGAAGAGGATGTAAGGAGAGTTGGTACTGGAGCGGGACCCTTGGGAACTGTCGTCCTCACCATTCCACTTATCGATTATAAAAAGCTTAGGAAACAAAACGAGGAGAATCAGAAAGCTATGAACAAGATGGTGACCCTACTCCAGCAATTCCTTCCTTAGGAAAAACTGCTACCCATGTTGTGTGCCTTCACCCAGGGAGCCCGAAGTGGAGGAGTCAAAGAAAGACATGATACTTCACAACAAAGCCATCAACGAATTCCTCTGATTCTCGAGTATAAAAATCCTTCACCTCGACAGAAGCTTATTGACGTCACTGTGCCTCAAGCTCAAGTCAATCTTAGGAAAGAGAACCATCCCGACGTGGTTAAGAGCACCTGCAAGGGAGAACCTAGGGCTCCTCTGAAAAAGCCTAAAATGAAGCCCCAATCCTCGATGAGTACTTGGGAGAAGGTGGACATGAGGAAGATGATCGAGGAGGTTCTTGAGCAAAATAAGTTGGTTCCGTGGAGGACGAGCAATAGAGAGCCAAAGTCCCATTCACCAAGGAGGTTATGGAAAAATGACTCTCCCTGA
>CAODLS010745201.1:0-10904 GCA_948243855.1 Flueggea neowawraea
CTCAAAAGGTACATACTAGTCTTCATTCATTGACATTCCCATGACAATGATTGACTATGGTTATTTAGAATAGCGTTCTTTTACGGATTAAGGTTTTACTATCCAAATCATATTTGATAACTTAATCAGAACCACTATTCATGGATAATTCATCCAATTAAATATGCACAGAATAAGAAACAGGATGAAAAATGCCTCATACTATATATATCAAATATAAAGGGGTAAACAATGTGCTTGGGGATAGGGCTTACACTAACAGGGACTTACTCGAGTAAGCCATTTTAGTCTGTTACTCGAGTAAGCCTATGATCTACTCGAGTAAGCCAAGGTTCTGAGTGATCAATGATGCAATTTTTCATTTTTTGCAATTTCTGAGAGTTAGAGGACTAATTTAGAGATTCTAACTGCTTTGAGGATTAGTAGGTGAAATGAGAATACTTTGAGGACCAAACTGTAATTTTTAGTGGGTTAGGTGAAATGAATTTCATTTATTTTGTATTTTTCCAAGTCTTGAGGATTAAAATGTAATTTTACAAAGGTTGAGGACCAAACTATAATTTTTAGAGATGCTTGATCTTTGGGGCGAGAGTGTTGGATATTCATTTGCATTAGGGTTTGCATTCGTCGTGGGTTGGGGTAAACATCTACATTGCTTGCATATTCTGTATTGTCAAAGTACAACATTTGACTCCGTTGTAATAAATTATGTATTCAGCTCATTTGGACTAATGAGGTGACCTGCCGTTCCCTGGTGGCCAGTGATTGAACTATTTGCTCGACATCTAGGTGAGAGGATGACAGCTTCAGACACAAAGGCTGTATCTCCTAAAATTATATGTTTTTGATGTGTCTGGACTTGGCATGTAATATGGAATTATTAAAGGATATAAAATCCTAAAATTTGATCTATGTGAAAACCTATGTTGTGGAAATGTAATTTCCTCTGGAAATTTTGATGGTTTCTGACAATATATATTGTGTTTTAATGTTTATTATAATTTTGGTAATAAATAATTTGTTCTAAAATAAATGTATTTTTGTAGTAAATCTTCTGAAAAATAAGTATACTTTTGGTATAAATATTCTGTTGGGTACTTTGAAATATTTTTGGAATAAATATTTTTGTCTGAAAGTTTGATATAGTTTTTGTGAATAATTTGTCTGCTCCGTATGCTATCTATCTGAATATTTGAAATATGTATTTCAAAATGTTTTGGCAAGCATTTTATATTTGGACACCCAGCTATGGGATAACGTAGCATTGATACACTGATGTTGTATTGTCATGACCCATTGCGAGCCCGTAACTGGCATACGAGGTGAACCGTCTATGGAAGCCCGACCCATCTATCACAATCCTTAGAGATTAGAACATATTACCCAAATGATCAGATTTATAAAACATTTCTTAAAACGTTTAGTAATCAGAATAATAATAAGAATTCAAATATATATATATATATAGTAAATATATATCAAAAGGTTATAAATGCGGAACATAACCCAAAAGCCAAAATGGAAACCCGGTAACCAAACTATATCCTGATGTCGAGCTCTACAAAATAAAAGATGAGCCCGGACAAAAGGGCATCACTAACCAAAAGACGCCTCACTGGAGTCTTAATGCTGACAGTTGCTGAATCCAAAATTTGTGAATCTGCTCAATAGGAATCACATAAATAGAGAAACAAAGGAGGTCAAGGCCCAATGAAGAATAACACTCTAAGGTTGTTTTGAAAACAAATCAAAACTACACATGCAAATATAGTTTATTGTACATATATATACACTCTAAACATATGTAATAGCTTTTAAAAAATCCTTTCGTAAAGGTTTGCATACAAAGCAATCATAAACACAGAGGCTTATAAAACCATTTTCATTTGCAGAGTCAAAACAAATATAAACAGATATATAGGAGCAGAACATAATGCGTGCGCGTGGCACTAATAACAAAGTATGTAGGCTTTGCTACAATCAATACCGGATCATGTTTTGGATCAGAACACATGGCTACCATCATCCCTGGTAGCTAGGTCTTAAACAGATCATTAGTATACCAAAGGTCACATTTTACCCCGTAAGAGTAGGTGTCCCATATCAGAAAACAAAACATACTCATTGTGTCCCATATCAAAAAAAAAACCTACTCATATAGTATGGAAGCAGAGCAGACAAAATAGAATCAAAATCAGAGAGAAAATATATATAATACATACATATATCAGTTCAAAATAGAGTCCCGATTATTATCACATAATCAGTTTATTATTAGCCAATCCTTAAATTAGCCATATTTTAGAGTATATGTTATACACAACAGAAAACATTACGGTTCGAGACACAACTAGTGTGTCTGAAGCAACTATTCACACACCTGGTAGTCCAAGTGCAAATATCCGGGTGGCTGGTCTCTCAGGCACGAACAGAAAGATGAACAGGACAAATATATATTGGTGGATATATGAGAAGTAGATCGAAATGCGGTACTGTGAGAATACCAAATGCATGATGTGCAAATGCATATGCGGCCCTCGAAATATCCCAAATGATCCATATCGAATGATAATCGATCATATTGGATCCAAAATACAGAATCTACACAAAATTATAGTTTGGTCCTTGACTAGTGTAAAATTATGTTCTAGTCCCCTTGACTTGACAAATTACAAAATACTCATTAGACTATTCTAAGATAGCTAACTAACTTTTTCAAATAGTCAGAATCCCCGAATGAGTCCCCGAACTCTCAGAAATTGTAAATATGCCAAGTGTAAAAAATGACACACTTTGGTCCCTCACAACCATGGCTAACTCGAGATAGCCAGAGTGCTTACTCGATTTATCCACTGCATGGCTTACTCAGGTTGGCCAACAGCTTACTCGAGTTATCCACCTGCCCTGAATTTTGAAAAATTGATCAACTCAGATTTAACCGCTAGAAATCGACACCAAACACCCACATTGGCTCTAAAAAAACTCTGAACACGAATCCATGCTCAGAACCAATAGAACAACTCAGAATCATCCTAGATCGACAAAAAACAAATGGTTTCAAACCCATTTCAAGAACATTGTTGATTCTAAATATTTTTAGTTAACACTAGGAGTTTCTAGCCTCCCAACACCCCGAATAAACAAACCCAAACAATCAAAACAACAAGAACAACACATAACCAAACTTATAAACAATTATTAAAAACCCTAATATGAGCATTCTGGATAGAATGATGCAAATGAAGTAAAGAAGAGTTTAGAAGTTCAATCTTACCTCAAGGGATGATCTGAAATGAAGGAGAACCAACGAAGATGACTATTGGACACAATGAGAGTGATTTGAGTGAGCGACGAATGAAGTCGGGTGAGGTACATATATAGACCCCAGATCTAACTAGAGCTAGAGGAAGCTTAACTCTATTTATTCATGGCTAACTCGAGTAGCAACTCTTGATAACTCGAGTTGAGCTACCCAGAAACATGACCCAAAGCACGACTTACTCGAGTAACCAAATGGCCTACTCGAGTAACAAACACCTCCTTTTACTCGAGTTATCCCAAAGCTAACTCGAGTTATCCATGGGTCATCCTACTCGAGTTACAAAGATTCTAATTCGAGTAATCCCAATAAAACACAACCGACTTTCACTAAACACTCCAACGACCAAGATCAAAACAGAACTGAATGGAACACTAGAGGGAATCCGATTAGAAACCGACTGGGATATTAGATACTTCCCTCCTTAAAAAAATTCATCCTCGAATTTCAAAATAAAACAAACAAAGTTGTGACCAATAACAGATCTCTATAACAAACCCAAAACAAAGACTCGGATAACAACCGCAACACTTAGGCAGTGTGTAACCAACACACGTCCAACGCACAAACATGCAGATGCAATGCAATAATGGAAAGACATAGATAAATCAGACAAACCTATGGATTAACAGAGTCAAACAAATGCGAATATCTATGCCTTATCTTATCCTCGGCCTCCCAAGTGGCCTCCTCATCAGAATGACGCCTCCAAATCACCTTCACAGAAGCAATCTCTTTTTTTTGGAGTCTCTTGACCTGTTTGTCAATGTTCCTCATCAAAATCTCATCATATGACAAATAAGATCTGAGCTCAACTAACTGCAGAGCCAAAACATGTGATGGATCTGGAACATATCTCCTCATAACCGAAACATGAAACACTGGATCAATAGAAGCAAAATGAGGCGGTAACGCTAACTCATAAGCCACGGCTCTAACACAACCGATAATATCAAATGGACCAATGTATTTCGGGCTGAACTTGCCCTTCTTCCCAAATCTCATAACACCTTTCATTGGTGACAATTTTAGGAATACATTGTCACCAACTGTAAATTCCAAATGTTTACACTTTGGATCAGTGTAACTCTTCTGACGACTATGAGTGGTTTGAATATGCTGCTGAATCAGTTTGACTTTCTCAATAGTCTCCAAAATAAGATTTCGCCCCAATGGTTCTCTCTGTTCGGCCTCGACCCAACATAATGGAGGTCTACACTTCCTACCATAAAGAGCTTCGTACGGTGCCATCCCGATTCTCGAGTCGTACGAATTATTGTATGCAAACTCAACCAATGGGAATCCCAACTCCTGAAAAAATCCACAGCACACGCCCTCAAAATATCTTTAAGAGTTTGAATTGTACGCTTGGACTGACCATTAGTCTGTAGATGAAAAGTTGTGCTGAAATCCAATCGAGTATCCAACTCTTCTTGTAGTTTACGCCAAAACTGTGAAGTAAACTGACGATCTCTATCGGACACTATAGAAACAGGTACACCATGAAGGCATACAACACTCTCGATATAAAATCTCGCCCATCGTGCTGCTCCATATATCGTCTTGACAGGCAAAAAATGAGCTGAGTTGATCAATTGATTCACAATGACCCAAATAGAATCATATCCAGATGATGTCCTCGATAATTCAACTACAAAGTCCATCGTGATACGATCCCACTTTCACTTTGGAAGAGGTAACTGCTGCATCAAACCAGAAGGATGCTGATGCTCAAACTTAACACGCTGATAGGTAAAACATCGACTAACAAATCTAGGTCTATCCTTCTCCATCCTAGGCCACCAATAGGAATCACGAAGATCCTGATACATCTTAATGTATCCTGGGTGAATCGAATAAATAGAACTATGAACCTCGGTCATAATCTCCTCACGTAACCCACCAGAAGATGGTACGTACAATCTCAAACCAAGCCAAAGAAATCCTGAATAATCAATACTGAAACTTGGCACCTCAGATGCCTTAACCTTTTCAATCAAACCCTGAATCTCAATATCCTCTTTCTGAGCTTCACGCACTCGCCTCAACAAGACCAAGCAATGATTCAGCATCATCAAGTTGGAATGTAACTCCACTCTGTATTAGACTCTGCCACTCTGAGACTATTGATCGCCTCTCAACTTCGATGTGAGCAAAACTTCCCATCGACTTTTAGCTCAAAGCATTGGTAACTACGTTAGCCTTACCAGGATGATATGATATGGAACAATCATAATCCTTTAACAGCTCTAGTGAACGTCTCTGCCTCAAATTCAGATCTTGCTGTCCAAAAATGTACTTCAAACTCGTATATTCTGTGAAGATCTGAAAAGTCTCTCCGTAAAAATAATGTCACCAAATCATACGTCAGAAAATTTTGCTCATGCCTCTTAAGTTGTCTCGATGCATAAGCAATCACCTTGCCATGTTGCATCAATACATAACCTAGGCCAACTCTAGATGTGTAGCAATACACCGCAAAACCTCCAGATCCTGATGGCAAAACTAACACAGGCACACTTGTCAAACATCATTTCAACTTCTTAAAATTGTCCTCACATCTGTCGGACCAAAAAAATTGACTCCTTTCTGAGTCAATCGAGTCATAGGAGCTGCTATCCTAAAAAAATCTTGGATAAACCACCTATAGTAACCAACCAAACCAAGAAAACTGCGAATGTCGGTGGAGGTCGTAGGCCTCTCCCAATGGAGTACTGCCTCTACCTTATTCGAATCTACCATAATCCCATCTTTATACATTACGTGTCCTAGAAATTCCACTTGATCAAGCCAAAACTTGCATTTTGAGAACTTATCATAAAGCTGATGTTCCTGCAAAGTTTGCAAGACTGATCTCAAGTGATCCTCGTGCTCCTCCCTACTATTGGGGTAGATCAAAAGGTCGTCAATGAAGACAATCACGAACTGATCTAGATAAAGTTTGAACACCATGTTCATCAAATCCATAAATGTTGCTGGAGCATTCTTCAAACCAAATGACATCACCAAAATTCATAATGCATGTATCTAGAACGAAATGCAGTATTTGGAAAATTCATAATGCATGTAACCGACAGTAATCGATGCACATACGAAGGCTACCATCCTTATTCTTTAGAAATAAGACTAGAGAGACCCAAGGTGAAACATTTGGTCGAACAAATCCTTTATCCAACAACTCTCTCAATTGAGTCTCCAACTCCTTCAGCTCTGCTAACGCCATCCGATATTGTCGAATTGATATTAGATCAGTACCAGGTTGAACCTCAATATCAAACTCAATCTCACGCTCTAGCAGAAGTCCCAAAAGCTCCTTAGGAAACACATCAAAAAATTCCCGCACCACTGGTACCTCGTCCATCCTCAACTATGAGCTCTACGGCTCAGCGAGCATGAAAGACAAATATGCCTCGCAACCTCGGTGAATCATCTTCTCATCTTTAATCATTGATACATAACCTCAAACCACACTACCTCGCTCACCCTAATAATAGAACTCCGTCTGATCAGGTAGTCGAAAACATACCCTCTTGGCAAAACAATCCAAGGTAGCATGCCAAGTCGAAAGCCAATCAATACCGATTATCACATCAAACTCTCCCATATCCAATATGGTAAGATTGACAATGAACTCATGTCGTTCAAAGGAAATCACGCAATCTAGGACCTCAGAATCAACCATAATATTGGCACTCAGAGGTGGTGAAACGTCTAACAATCTGACTAGTGGTTGCACCACTAACCCATCATGCTCAACAAAATATGGCATGATGAATAAATGAGATACACCATAATCAAATAAAACATAAGCAAAACAACCAAAAATAGATAACATACTCATAACTGCATCATTGTAGGTTTGAGCCTCCTGACGAGTCAAATGATACACTATAGTTTGCTCTACTGCAACTGAACTGCTCTGACTTCGGCTTGAACCATGTCAAAAATGACTACGACTTCCAAAAACTGTCGCAACTCTACCAAAACCTCTGTCAGCTCAGTGCTAGCAGTGACTGCACCTCCAACCACTGACTGCAATGTTTGTGATCCAAAACCAAGTTTTAAAGGACATTCAACCATCTTGTGTCCTGTCTGTCATCAATGAAAACAAAGGCCTACCGCCTTTGCACAAACTCTTGTGTGTCTCTTCCCATACGTCTCACAAGACGGATGTGGACCCCCAGAACCATATCCATCGGCATGCCTAGCTGGCGGTGCCACACTTATAGTATGATAACTCTGACTTTGCCTCCAGCCTCCATAAGAATGATTGCGCCTCTGGTCAGGCTGACTGCTCAGACCTCAGCCCTATTGGCCTCAACAAGGACTCTCGGTCTTTGCCCTCTTCGGCTCTCTCGGACGCCTCTTGTCTTGATACTCCATACCTCTCGCAGCTCTACAACCTGTGATACGATAGTATAGTTTTGAGTTGCCACCACTCTACTGATCTTGGTTAGCAACCCGTTCAAGAACTTCCTGTTAACTCTCACTTTTGATGATTTTAACAGCACATGTGAAAAAGTTAAGCAATGCACATTGAAGCCAATACTAAGCATGTTGCAGTATGATCAAGGCACATTATATCCACTACAACTCACATTCATCATACCAAAGGAATTATGGGTTTTCCTGTTGAGGTACAAGTCACGTAACAAAGGATGTAAGTCACATTGTCGAGCTGAACTAAGGAAGCAGTAGATCTCTGAAATATACAAGGCGTGTTGCATAGAGCTCAAGTTGTGTTATACAAATGAAATGCTCTCGGCATAAATTGCACTTGTGTACAAGTCGCATTGTAGAGTCTACAAGTTGCGTGGATGAGAATGAGCGTTAGATTTGAAGTCGACTTACAAGCAATGGCAATTGCAGTTGTAATCCGCTTCAAGTCACATCGTGAGTGTTAGTGTAAGCCCTAGCCATAATGCATTTTATCTAGAATATATGTTGTATATATTATAAGGCATTCTTTTATCTCATTATTATTCATGTGCATGTTTAATTTGATAAAACATCCATGAATAGTGATTCTACTTAAGTTATCAAATATGTGATTTGGATAGTAAAACCTTGAAGAATAAAAGAATACTATTGTAAATATCCCTAGTCAATTATTGTCATGGGAATGACAATAAACCAATACTAGTATGTACTCTGTGAGATGATCATATTTTACTAGTCATAGGATATGAGATATCAATCAGAGAACATATAACATATTAGAGATTAGTGTTTTGGATCGATTCACTAGTGAGAATACTACATGGTTGAAAGGTCATAAGTATTTTTCATGCAATGCTTATACTTGAATCCCTCGACCTGAAATCACTATGGATTCTTGGGTGATTTCTCGTATACTTGGACATATGCCTAACGTTATTTGTAATGAGTAACAAGTATGTGTATGATTGGGTATGCCATGAGCATGCTAAGAAACATGAGTGAAGTGAAAGGATTGCCGCTTTCGAAGAGAGAGAAGACATCATCGGCCACTTGATTAGTGAAACTGAGTAGTGTGTGGCCACACCCAAACAAAGTGATAAGTGTTATCATTTGTTTTACTTAGTCAAGATTGCTAATAGATCAAGGAAATATTTTATCATAAATAAGGGTAACCGGTTCCATGCCTTATGCTAATTCTGATATCAATCATCTTCTCAACTTTAACCATTGATACATAACCTCGAACCACACTGCCTCACCCACCCTGATAATAGAACTTCGTCTAACCAGGTAGTTGAAAGCATACCCTCTTGGTAAGACAATCCAAGGTAGCATGCCAAGTCGAAAGCCAATCAATACCGATTATCACATCAAACTCTCCCATATCTAATATGGTATGATCAACAATCAACTCGTGTCCCTCAAAGACAATCACGCAATTCCAGACCTCAAAATCAACCATAATCTTGGCATTTAGAGGTGGTGAAACCTCTAACAATCTAACTAGCGGTTGCACCACTAACCCATCATGCTCAACAAAATATGGCATTGATGAATGAATGAGATATACCAGAATCAAATAAAATATAAGCAAAACAAGTAGAAATGGATAGCATACTCATAACTGTAGCATTATAGGTTTGAGCCTCCTGACGAGTCAAATGATACACTATGGTTTGCTCTCCTGCAACTGAAATGCTCTGACTGATCTGCCTTCGGCTTGAACCATGTCAAAATTGACTACAACTCTCAAAAATTTTTGCAACTTTACCAGAACCTCTGCAACCTCCAGTGCTAGCAGTGACTGCACCTCCCACCATTAACTGAAACATTTGTGATCCAAAACCAAGCTTCAAAGGGCACTCAGCCACCTTGTGTCTTGGCTGTCTGCAACGAAAACAAAGGCCTACCACCTTTGGAAAAACTCCTAGGTGTTTATTCCTACATGTCTCACAAGACGGATGTGGACCCCCATAAACATATCCCTCGGTATGCCCAGCTGGTGGTGCCACACTTACAGTATGAGAACTCTGACTTTGCCTCTGGCCTTCATAAGAATGCTTGCACCTCTGGTCAGGCTGACTGCTTTGACCTCAGCCCTATTGGCCTCAAGAAGAATTCTCGATCTTTGCCCTCTTGGGTTCTCTCAGACGCCTTTTGTCTTGATACTCCATACCTCTCGTAGCCTCTACAATCTGCGATACGGTAATATAGTTTTGAGTTGCCACCACTCTACTGATCTTGGTTAGCAACCCATTCAAGAACTTCCTGTTGACTCTCACTTTTGATGATTTTAACAACACATGTGAAAAAGTTAAGCAATGCACATTGCAACCAATACTAAGCCCATTGCAGTATGACCAAGGCACGCTATATCCAGTACAAGTCACATTCATCATACCAAAGGAATTATGGGTTTTCCTGTTGAGGTACAAGTCACGTAACAAAGTATACAAGTCACATTGTCGAGCTGAACTAAGGAAGCAGTAGATCTCTGAAATATGCAAGGCATGTTGAATAGAGCTCAAGTTGTGTTATACGAATGAAATGCTCTCGGCATAAATTGCACTTGTGTACAAGTCGCGTTGCACAGTTTAGAAGTTATGTGGATGAGAATGAGCGTTAGACTTGAAGTCGACTTGCAAGCAATGGCAATTGCAGTCATAATCCGCTTCAAGTCACGTCGTGGGTGTTAGTGTAAGCCCTAGCCGCAATGCATTGTATCCAAAATATATGTTATATATATTATGAGGCATTGTTTTATCTCATTATTATTCATGCGCATGTTTAATTTGATAAAACATCCATGAATAGTAATTCTGCTTAAGTTATCAAATATGTGATTTGGATAGTAAACCCTTGAAGCATAAAATAATACTATTCTAAATATCCCTAGTCAATTATTGTTGTGGGAATGACAATAAACCAATAGTAGTATGTACTCTCTAAGATGATCATGTTTTACTAGTCATAGGATATGAGATATCAATCAGAGAATATATAACATGTTAGAGAATAGTGTTTTGGATCGATCCGCTAGTGAGAATACTACATGGTTGAAAGGTCATAAGTATTACTCATACAATGCTTATACTTGAATCCTTCAACCTGAAATCACTATGGATTCTTGGGTGATTTCTCGTAT
>CAODLS010745381.1:0-15439 GCA_948243855.1 Flueggea neowawraea
TTGTTTGATCAAATTCTTCATCTCAGAATCCTCCTTATGAAACTCTCGAATCTGATCCAATAATATAGGCCTCCCTCCACATGCCCAAACAAAGCCCCCCAGAGTCATCAAACTGCAACTCAACTTTGTTCTCAATCAACCTCTGCAGCTCCGACACTGCAGGTCGTCTCTCAACCGCGATGTGAGCCAAACTCCCCATCGACTTTTTACTCAATGCGTCGGCTACAATGTTAGCCTTGCCATGATGATATGATCTAGTACAATCATAATCCTTTAGCAACTCCAACCAACGCCTCTGCCTCAAATTCAGATCTCTTTGCCTAAAGATGTACTTCAGACTCTTATAATCTGTGAAGATCTCAAAAGTCTCTCCGTACAAGTAATGCCTCCAAATCTTTAGTGCAAACACAACTGCTGCCAATTCCAAGTCATATGTCGGGTAATTTTGCTCATGCCTCTTAAGCTGTCTTGGGGCGTATGCAATCACATTGCCATGCTACATCAACACACAACCTAGTCCCACTCTTGAGGCATCGCAGTATACTACAAATTCCCCAGAGCCTGATGGCAACACTAACACTGTAGCACTCGTCAAACACCTCTTTAGCCTTTAGAAGCTATCTTCACATCCATCAGACCAAACAAATTTAACTCCTTTTTGAGTCAACCTAGTCATAGGAGCTACGATTCTAGAAAAGTCCTAGATAAATCTTCTATAATACCCGACCAAACCAAGGAAACTCTGTATCTCGGTAGCGGTCTTATGCCTCTCCCAATGGAGTACTGCCTCTACATTTTTCGGATCTACCATAATCCCTTCCTTAGACACCACGTGTCCTAAGAATGCCACCTGATCAAGCCAGAACTCGTATTTCGAGAAATTAGCATATAGCTGATGCTCTCATAAAGTCTGCAAGACTGACCTCAAGTGATCCTAATGCTCTTCCTTACTCTTCGAGTACACCAATATATCATCGATAAACACGATGACAAACCGATCCAGGTATGGCCTGGACACTCTATTCATCAAATTCATGAATGCCGCTGGCGCGTTAGTCAAACCAAACAACATCACTAGGAATTCATAATGTCCATACCTAGTTCAAAAAGCTGTCTTGGGAATATCCTCCCCTCTAATCCGCAACCGGTGATATCCCGACCTCAAGTCAATATTAGAAAACTACTGTGCTCCCTGCAGCTGGTCAAACAAATCATCTATCCTCGGAAGAAAATATTTGTTCTTAACTTTCACCTTATTCAATTGGTGATAGTCAAGACACATACGAAGACTACCATCCTTCTTCTTTACAAATAATACTGGAGCACCCCAAGGTGAAACACTTGGTCGAACAAATCCCTTGTCCAACAATTCTCGCAACTGGGTCTCCAGTTCCTTCAACTCTGCTGGTGCCATCCGAATCGATATTGGGTCGGTACCAGGCTGTACCTCTATCGCAAACTTGATCTCGCATTTAGGTAGAAGTCCTAGTAAATCCTCATGAAACACATCTGAGAACTCTTGAGCTATCAGTACATCCTCCACTCCCAACTCTGGTCCTGCAGACTCAGTCAATACAAAAGCTAGATACTCATCACAACCTCAGCGAATCATTCCCGCTGCTCTAGCATCTGGCAAATAACCTCGAACAACGTTGTCTCTCTCGCCCTGATAACAAAACTCTGTCTGACCATGCGATCAAAAACATACCCTTTTGGCAAAGCAATCCAGAGTAGCATGCCACCTCGAAAGCCAATCCATGCCAAGAATCGCATCGAACTCACCCACATCTAGTAATATGAGATCAACTGTCAACTCATGCTCATTAAACGAGATCATGCAATCTCAAACTCCAAAATCAGTCACTAACTTGCTGCCCAAAGGTGATGAAACCTCTAGCAACTTGTCTAACTGACATAACACTAATCCCGATCGTTCGACAAAATGCGGAGTGATGAATGAATGCGATGCACCAGTATCAAATAAAACATATGCAGGAGTATCGAAAATGAAAAGCATACCAGTAAATGCAGCATTGGAGGTCTGCGCCTCCTGACGAGTCAAATGGTACACTCAAGCCTGCCCTCCAGTAGCAGAATTGCTATGTCCGATATGCCCACGGTCTGTACTCGGTCCAGTCTGGCTATGGCTCCCTGAACCTGCCGCGTCACTACCTGTACCTCCGACCGCTGACTATACAGTCCGTGATACTGTATCACGCCTCATAAGACACTCAGCCACTTTATGCCCTGGTTGTCTACAATGAAAAGAAAGGAATGATGTCCTATTACAAGCCCATGAATGTTTACCCCCACACATTTAACAAAGCAGACGTGATCCTCCAAAACTCTGTCCTCCAGCATACCTCGTTGGTTGTGTTAGACTAGCACTCTGGGATACATGTCCCTGCCTCTGGCCTTGACCTTCAGAAGAATGTCTATGTCTATACTCTGACATCTCACTCTGTCCCCGACTCTACTGGCCACCTGATGAACTATCAGTATTTGCCCTATTGAGCTCTTTAGGTTGTCTATCATCTTAGTATTCCATACCCCTCGCAGCCTCTGATATCTGCGACACAGTAGACAATCTCTGAATTGCGACTACCCTTCTGATCTTTAGGAGCAACCCATTTAGAAATTTCCTAGCCAATGCTTCCTCACCACGAGCCTCAATAGGAGCATATCAGCACAGCTCTCAGAACTTGTCCCTACACTCACTGACGGATATACATGGTTCCTGATGAAATTCACTAAACTGGTCTGCTCTTCTGTCCCTCTCGCTCGGAGGAAGAACAGACAAAGTGAGCTCATCCTTTAACTCCTCCCACGTGAACACTCTACATGACCTCTGGTCCTGCCACCATCTGGCAGCTCGACCATCCAATAAAAATGAAGCCAACCTCACTCTCGCAGCGTAATCTGTAAGCTCCATGGCATCAAAACATTGTTCCACTGTAAATGTGAAGTCCTGAGGGTCCTTCCCCAATCGAAAATCTAGGCGGAGAAAGTTTCACAAACCTCGCAAGTCGAGACTCAGCATCAGACTGAGATGCTGTGGGAACTGTCGCAGGTACAGGTACTGCAACTGCCTCAGGCTGAAGTGGATGTAATGGCGGTGCCGTAACAGGAGAAATAGTCTAGCCTCCAGCAGCCTGACCGACTAACAGTGCCTCCACTCTCATCAAAAGCTGAGTAAATCTCTCTAATACATCCGCCTAACCAACATGCGCTGGCTATGGCTGTGGTGCCACAACCTCAGGTAAACTAGCTGCCTCACGCTGGTCGGCTTGAGAATACTCAGCAGCATTTACAGGCTGGCGTCTAGGTCTCCCATGACCTCTGCCACAACCTCTACTGCATGGACAATCCATATCTACAATGACAAATCGCGTATGCAATATCAATATGCAAGTGGTTGCCACAGTTCCGAGCCAGAGATCAAAGAATGCACAGAAGCAAATCACACTGACTCGATCAAAGATACCTAAGCTCCACACCATACCCAAACTACATGAAATTGAATTCTCTGATACCACCTTTGTCACGACCCATTCCCGAGACCATGACCGCGTACGAGGCGGACCATCTATGGAAGCCCGACCCATCCCGCACAAGCTTTCAAGAGATTCAGAAATTCTACCCATCATTTAATTTCCAAAATATTTATTGGAAAACATTTTATAGATTAAAACAGTTTATATATAACTCAATATATAAAAATATAAACCAAACGTATACAAACCATGTACTCTGGTAAAACCAAATACAATAAATATATCAGAGTATACATACAACCCAACACCCCTACAATAATCTGGTACGAAGCTCTACAAAATAACAGAAGACTGAAAAATATGCATTACTAACCAAAACGTTTCCTCAAGGGAGACCAAGATGCGAAATAAATACCGAAGCCAAAATCTGTGCACCTAGAAGATAGAATCATCCACAACAGAAAATAAAATGAGGGTGAATCCCAGTGAGGAAAAACACTCCAGAGCACTTCATACATGTCTCACAGAGTCTGTTTTGAAAACAGTTCGCAAATACCACAAGCAGTATTCATAATATATGTAAATATACACGCTATATAATAATAGCCTTTCGAAAATCCATTTCGAAACCATTTGCAATCACAACAAACAACATGCACCAAGGCGTATTAAAATAATTTAGGATTTTAAGTCATTTATTTTCATGTCAAAACATATACAGGTGATAAGGGACTAAACAGGAGTGATATGGACTCTGCCAACTATCACAAAATATATAGACCAGACATATCGATGTGGACTCGCCTCCACCATAACAAATCATGTGCCAGATCAGGGCAACATGGCTAAAGACAACCCTAGTAGATGATTTTTATCAGACATTGGTATACCAAAGGCTACATGCCTAGTAGCACAGGTGTCCCCCTATTGAAAACCAAAACGTACTATCGTATAGTACAAAAATCATATCATGCAATTCAACATTTCAAATCATATTAATGATATATAATACATATATACTAGTTCAAATCCAAAATCGATTATCACACAAATAACCATTTTTATCTCAACCAATCCTTTAGATTGGTCATTTTCAGAAGCATATATCCAACACATCAAAAACAAGTAAATAGAGTTTGAGACACAGCTAATGTGTCTGAAGCTGCTATTCACTCACCTGGCAATCCAAGCCAAAGCACCAGTCAAGTCCCACTCGTCCGTGGCTGATCTAGCTGGCAAGGACAAGAAGCTGTACACATAACACATCACAATATATCACAATGCGGTACTGTGGAAAATATCAAATGCATGATATGAAATGCAATGCAAACTCTCAAAGTCGCCTAAACAAATGAAAGTGAATTCGTCACTTTCATGTCAAGATCATGCTCCATTCGATCCCCAACGGAACCAAGCATATCTCATTAACTCAAATCAATCTCTTGAACATTGATTCGTCCTCCAAAACCACAAACAAAGTCAAAAAAAATCTAAATCTTAAAAATGAATCTCGGACTTCCAAGACACATGCCTTATAACTAGTCAAATCTCTTAACCTAGCACAAATATATAAAGTTCTATCTCATATCTATCAAGATACATGGGAAACAACACCAGATTTGATAAGAAATTTAGTAAAACCTGAAACCCTAGTTGTAAAGAAACCCATTTGGTTTAAATACCAAATCTCACGAAACTGATGCTTAAACTTCAAGCTACTGGTCTCAACAACCATAATCTAACTCCCATTAACTCTTATTCCATCAAAAAATGGAAAGATTCGAACCCAAATCCCAAGTTTGGTCGGAACCTTAGAATGCCCAAATGCAACGCAAACTAAAGAAAAGAAGATATTAATGGATGATTCTTACCTCTAGATCCATTGTAGAAGCAACGAGAATCAAATAAAATCACAGAGAAGAAAACGAGAAAGTGCTCTGGTGGTTGAGATGAGTTATGATCGAACAAATGGTAGGTAGGGGTATTTATAGGCTCACGGGCTGACATGTTGCGTTTCACGCACAGCCGCCCAGAAAGAACACATCTACGTGCACAGTAGGGGTTCTGTGTACATAGAACCGTGCTCTACGTGGGTAGTATCCCACACAATATACGTAGATGGCAGATCTGAAGTCCCTCATTCAGATCTACAATCTACGTGCGTTCCACCCCCTGCTGTGTGTGTAGAAGGCCTCAGCGTGCTCATGGATCACCCCCAAAGGATGAACAACGTGCACAACAACCCACACAACGTACACAATCCAAACAAGGCTCTCGACCGACTCATCCCCATTTACGTGAATAGTACTCAGTACTGTGCACGTAGATGACCTCCAGTGTATATTGTACTCGATGCACATTCAAGGTCAAGAGTCAGGCCTCTACTAAGTGCACAGTACCCTGTACTAAGCAAGTAGATGACATCTAACGTGCAAAACACACGTAGGACAACCCTCAAACTCAAAGGTCAACATCCTAACTCGAAAGCACTTCGAAATACTATAAGATTCCGGCTAAAATAAGTGGGATATTACACCAAAGGCTACGCACCCCGTAGCATACCCATCCCATCTCCAAAACATATACGTAATATATTTAAATCCAAAACATAACGGTCATGTGACCGAGTATATCAAAACAAATCAGATATATACGGTATAGCGTATATATCATATTCCAAATTAATTCCATAATCCAAAAATATATATATAAATATATGTATATTTTTGAAAACCAAATCTTTATTTTTGAAAAGATATTCGAAAATCCAAACAAATATTGTTTATCGAAAAACGTGTCACATTTCCCAAATCGAGTTCATAGAACAAAGTGTACAGATCAGAAACCAAAACAAAAACTCTTAACATTCAAAACCAAGCATGCACTCAGCATCAAAAATAGTGAAAACATATATACAAATATATATGTAATTTTTCCCAAAAACAAAGAGGTGAATCTTTATTCACATAATCTAAATTATTTAATTTAACCAATTCTTAGATTAGTCCAATTTACATGCTACGGTGATAGCACATCAAAAACACATATAAGTGGAAGAGACACAGCCATTTTTGAAACAAAACTGGAGTTGCTAAGTGAGGTATTTAGGGTTTAAGTCACATTAGGGTTTCTGAATTTCTGTGTAAATTACAGAGAGATAGGGTTTGAGAATCTTTGAGAGTGTTTGGATTTTGTTTCCGAGTAAGAAAAGTGTTTCGATTTTGAGAGAAAAGCATGGCTGGAGTGTTATAGGGTTTGAAATTAGAAATGCAAATGTGATAGGAAACTGTGATTTTGGGTTTTTAATCAGATAAAAATCATTCTAAGTGCATGGCATATCTTCCACGTACGTTGATAATGGGTCGGTGAAGACCTACGTACTTGGAACACATATCAACATGCACAGATGTGCCTTCAAGGATTCTGGATGAAACTGTTTGGGAATAAGGGTAAGGCTCTACGTGCACAACACCAATTACTACGCGCATAGAAGAGACAAAATGACATCTACATACTTTCTTCAATACTATGCGCTTAGATCAATTCTTCCTTCGAGACACAATGTGCTTTGGTCAATCAACGTGACCCTTCAAATATTGCTCTATGTACGTGTTATAACTCTCTACGTACGTAAGACCAACCATTCTAAAACCAGTGCCTCTGCCTCACATACAACGTGTTTTGATCCACATAGAAAGCACATAGAATCATCATACCTGATACCAAGTATTCTGATCAAACTCGTCAACGTGCACAGCATACCATCGACATGCGTCGCATAAACCCAGAAAATATCTAGAATTCATCTGAGATGATCAACGAACTTTTTATACATCCAAAGTGCATAGCACTTATCCAGAATTAATTCAATGATAAAACATCAAGGCCAACAAAGCACTTAGCTGCTAAAATTTGTTAATCCCAAACTGAACCAAGTCTTCTACTACATGCACAGTACCTTGCTCAACGCGCACAATACATATCCAGATTCTAATACTCAACACTTTGTTCCTTTCAACCTTTGTGACTTCATTTGGCACATGGATCACTTTGATATATATGCATGAATGAATGTAAATGAACATAAATTATGCATAAATACAATCAATCAAAATTCATTCAAGTCACAAATGCCAATGCGCCTACAAATGGAAACAAATTGTTTTTCATCACGAGATTTTGTCAAAATATCAGCAAGCTGATCAGTTGTTGGAACAAATTCAAGTTTGATGTCTCCCTTGATAACGTGATCTCTAATAAAATGATGCTTGATATCTATATGTTTAGTTCTAGAGTGTTGAATAGGATTTTTGGAAATATTGATAGCACTTGTATTGTCACACTTGATAGGAATTTTAGAAAATTCAATTTGAAAATCCACCAACTGTTGTTTAATCAACAAAATTTGTCCAACACAACTACCAACTGCTACATATTCAGATTCAGCAGTGGATAATACAACATAATTTTCCTTCTTAGAAAACTAAGATACAAGTGCATTTTCCAATAATTGGCAAGTATCCAAAGTGTTTTTTCTATCTAATTGGCTTCCTGCATTATCAGCATCACTATGGCCAATAAGATCAAAGCAATCATGTTTGGGATACCAAAGACCAACATTCTTGATTCCAATCAAATACCGAAAAATTATTTTGACTGCTTTCAAATGAGAATCTTTGGGAAAATATTGAAATCTAGCACATAAACAAACAATAAACTTGATATATGGTCTACTAGCAGTTAAGTAAAGAAGTGAGTCAATCATACCTCGATAAATCTTTTCCTCAACATCTATACCTTTCTCATCTTTGATGAGTTTGGTTGTTATGCTCATTAGAGTTGGGATTGGCTTGGCATTCTCCATTCCATATTTCTTCATCAAACCAATGACATACTTGCCTTGATTTATAAAAATATCATCCTTCATTTGCTTAATTTGCAGTCCAAGGAAGTAATTTACCTCTCCCATCATGCTCGTCTCAAACTCCTTTTTCACTAACTTAGAAAACTCATCACACAAAGATTCATTAGTAAAACCAAATATAATATCATAAACATAAATTTGCACTATTAAAAGCTCATCACCTTTTGATTTTATAAACAAAGTAATATCAAATTTACCTCTTTTGAAATCGTTGTTTGGAAGGTATTGGCTCAACCTTTCATACCAAGCCATAGGTGTTTGTTTTAACCCATAGAGAGCTTTTTTCAACTTATAGACATAGCTTGGGAAATGTGGATCTTAAAACCCAGGGGGTTGTTCCACATACACCTCCTCTTTAATAAATCCATTGAGAAAATCACTCTTCACATCTATTTGATATAACTTGAAGTCCTTGTAACAAGCACAAACACACATAATCCTTATGGCTTCTAATATTGCCACCGGTGCAAAGGATTCTTCAAAGTCAATGCCCTCTTCCTGCAAAGATCCTTGAGCCACAATCCTTGACTCACTCTTTACCACTTTATCTTCTTCATCCTCTTTATTTCTATGAACCCACTTGGTGCCAATCACATTGCAATCATCCATCCTTGGGACCAACTCCCACACATCATTCCTCTCAAATTGGCTTCGCTCTTCTTGCATACATAGAACACAATACTCATCATCCAAAGGTTAATTTATGTTTTTGGAACCGCTAAAGATACAAACGAAAAGTTAGCAATGTGTTGCAATGAATATCTAGTGGTGACTCCTTTTGAAGCATCTCCAATAATGAGTTCCTTAGTATGAGCTTTGGCATAACTCCACTCCTTTAGAAGTTCATTGTTTTTCTCATCTTTTAAGGTCATTTTGGGCAGAATTAGAAAGGTCTTCTTGATGATCATTGATTTTGAGATCATTTAGATTTTCACCAACACCTATGGTTGCATGATCATTATAATCAACAATTCTAGGCACAAGATTGTTAGTTTCATCAAAAATGACATGTATAGATTCTTCAACCTTCCCAAGCCTTTTTTTATACTCCTTATAGGCTTTGCTAATGGATGAGTATCCAAGGAAAATGCCCTCATCGAATTTGGAATCAAATTTTCTTAAGGCTTCATTTTCGTTGTTGTAAACGTAACACTTGCACCCAAATACATGAAAATATGATATGTTGGGTTGCCTACCTTTCCACAACTCATAAGGATTCTTTTTTAGTATGGATCGGATGTGTGCCCTATTCATTATATAGCATACGGTGTTAACCACCTCGACCCAAAAATACTTGGGGAGGTTGTTCTCACTAAGCATGGTCATTGTCATCTCTTGCAAATTCCTATTCTTTCTCTCAACAACACCATTTTGTTAAGGGGTCATTGGAGCATAAAAAGTGTGTTCAATGCCATTATCCTCACAATAGGAGTCAAATAGCTCACATGTAAACTCACCTCTTCTATCACTTTTAATGCAAGTAATAGAATAACCTTTTTCATTTTGAACCTTATTGATATATAATGCAAATGCATGAAAAGCCTCATTTTTTGTGCAAGAAAGAAAACTCATTTAAACCTTGAAAAAAATCAACAATCATAAATGATATGCTTTGCCACCTAAACTCAATGTACTTGTAAGACCAAATAAATCCATGTGCATTAATTCCAAAGGTCTAGATGTGGAAACAATTTTCTTGCTATGAAAAGTAGATTTTGAATGTTTTCCCAAAACACATGCATTGCAAATCAAATCTTTCTCATACTTGAGTTTTGGCAATCCTTTGACTAAATCATGCTTACTCAATTTTGAGATTGTGTGCATACTAGCATGACTTAATCTCCTATGTCATAACCAAATATCGTTGTTCACAACTACAAGGCATTTTTCATTGAAGGCATTTGAATCACGCAAGTCAATAATATTAATATTGTTATGCCTCAAACCAACAAATAAAACATGATCATTCACATTAAAAACAATGCACTTAGTAGGCTCAAACACAACTTTGCAATTTTTATCACAAAATTGACTAATACTTAACAAGTTATGCTTCAAACCATCAACAAGTAAAACATCATCAATAGTTGGGTTTGGATACTTGCCTATTTTTCCTTCACCAACTATCTTACCTTTTGCATTGTCTCCAAAAGTGACATAGCCTCCATTTCTAGGAACAATTTGAGAGAACATAACTTTGTCACTAGTCATATGATGAGAGAAAACATTGTCCAAGTACCACACATTCTTCTTGGTCTTTGCTCTCATGCACACCTACAAAGACATATCAAACTTTTGAAATTGGTACCCAAACTTTTTTGGGTCCTTTAAGTTTATTTTTAACTAAGTTTGGTAAGATTGTTCCTTTTGGAACCCAAATCCTTGTAGTCCCAACTTTCTTAGGCAATCTCAATTTGCAAGAATAAGCAATATATGTCCATTATCTCCACAATAAATGCAAGCATTGTTCAAAGCAGTACCTTATTTAACAAAAATTGTTTTGGTACTCTTACTAGATGAAAAAGCGTTGTAGTCGAAACCATGTTTGGACAAAAATTGTCTTTGAGAACCCAAGAATTTGTCAAGGTTTTCTTTGCTATTGGTTAGCTTAAAGGCAATGTTTGAAAATTTCTCAACCTCATTTTTCAAAACTAATTTTTCATCCATCAAAACACCTTTGACCTTTTCCAAAACTTTTGTCTTAGCCTCAAGCTTTGCAAAACTCTTTTTCAAAGAAACATATCTAGCACCAAGTTTTTCAAATTCATCACTTAAATTATCAAAGGCATCATGTAGTTCATCAAAAGTGTAAGTCACATACCTCATTTTTAGCTTCATTTTGGGGCTCATTCTCAATAGCCATCAAACAAAAATTTGTCATTTCCTCTTCTTCTTCCGAACTATTTTCATCGTTATCACTCCAAATGGCCTTCATTGCCTTTTATTTCTTCTTCTTGGAGTATTTGGAGTACTTTTTAGCAAGAGGAAAGTCTTGCTTCATGTGGCCAGTTTGTTGCATTTGTAGCAAATGATGGAGTTGTCCTTCTTGAAGTCTTTCTTGAACTCCTTCTTAGGTTTTTCCTTTGAATTTTGATTATTTTTCTTTCTCCAAAGCTTCTTCTTTCTCATAAACCTCTTAAACCTCCTTGCATACATGGTTATCTCTTCATCTTCACTCTTCTTCTTCTTTTTCTTCTTCTTCTTCTTCTTCTTCTTCTTTTTCTTTTTCTTCTTCTTCAACAACTTTTGATTTGAGAGCCATATGCCTTATTCAATCAAATTTTGATCCTTATTCTTCTTCTTCTTCGTTTAAACCCATCTCATGAACGAGAACAGACCTAAGAAATTCCTCTAATGGTAGAGAAGTTAAATCTTTGGCTTTTAGAATAACATCTTTCTTGGAAGCTCATGATTTTGGCAAAGATCTTAGAATCTTCCTCACAATTTCAGAGTTTGTACAAGTCTTCACTAGAGCTTTCAAGCCATTCATAATGTCATTAAATCTATCAAACATCTCTTAAATGTCTTCTCCTTCTTTTATCTTGAAGAGCTCATACTTGTGAACAAGAAGAGACACCTTGTTGTCCTTGACTTGTGAAGTACCCTCATAAGTGACCTACAAAGTCCTCCAAATTTCATGTGTTGTTTGGCATTGCTAGACTTTATTGAATTGAGTCTTGGTTAGAGAGCAAAAGAGTATATACATAGCATTGTTATTATAGTACATTATTTTCTTATCATAGTCAATCCGTTCCGCCTTCGGTTTGAGTGATTCAATTCCATCAATAGTCTTCTTATGGATATAAGGACCAGTTTCGACGGCATCCCACACTTTCTCTACTTCACATTTAAGAAATACAATCATCCTTGTCTTCCAATATACATACTCACTGTCATCAAAGAAAGAAGCATGATTAATAGATAATCCTTCATATCTTGACATATCTCCCAATGATGTCATTTTAGATCTTGAACTCAAGGTGATTAAACCTCAAAGTTTGAGCACTTAGCTATGATACCAATTATAAGATAATTTGACAATCCAAGAGGGGGGATGAATTAGATTTTTTTTAAAAATTTTAAAAAATTTAAAAAACTTTTCAATACTTTTGCAAAAACAAATTAGTAGCACAATCCAAAACACAACCACAATAAACGAAATTAAAGAGATGAAGGGTTAGGAAAGCGAAACCCGGATTTATAGTAGAACAGTCCTCCTTGACCTACGTTAACTCCTCCAGCTCACTAGAGAGTTTTGAATCCACTAAGAACTCCTCACTTGTGGGTATAGGCAAACCGTTTACACCTCTTGTTTTCTCAAGTTCACAAGCAACCTTTACACCTTGTTTTTAGCAGGCCAAAACAAGAAAAGCTCAACCCTTTCAAGCTTAACACCACAGCTTGATTACAAGTGGATTCCTCGATATAAAACAAAATCTTATAGAGAGGTATATCTATAAGCAACCTTAGAAAAATAACAATTATAGATCTTGAGATAGCCGTTGTGACTTAGAATACAATTCTGATTTTAATCACTTCAGTCCATACAACGTTTGTGTCACAGATACTACGTGAGTAATAAAACTATTCATCAGAGTCTTGTGCACTTTGTTCCTTTTCAACGTGTATTGCTTTGAGTCCAGTAGCTTCTGCCTGGATAACTTTAGCCACTACGTGCATACCACTTCTGTGTGTTTGCGTTGACCAACCATTCTGTGTGATTAGCCCAACTCTTCTTGAATTTGTCAATTTTTGAGCTCGGCCTCGTTGATGCGCTTAGCACCCATGTTGTGTGCGTAGATGAACTTCTTTAAAGATGTCACCTTCACTCTTCAACGCGCATTGTACAAAGGTGAAATATGACTTGTCTTGCGAGCCCTCTTCAGTTTTCATCACAATCCTGTCTACGAGCATTGAGTCGTCCTCTGTGCCGTAATACCATTCCATTTTCAAACCAATAGGATTTGCAAATGATCTATGTGTATTGGACTCCTTCAAACGTGCATATAGAAATCCTAGAACATTTTGCCTCACTAATACAACACATCTACGGGCATTGCATAGCCTTCTCTGCGTGTATTATCTAGTCTACGTGCATTGCATAGGGTTCCACGTATATAGTATCCAAACTGGAAAACCCATAATGCCTCTAACATGATCAACGTTCATAGATCATGGAACAAAGTGCATAGATCATTCATCAACACGCTTAGAGATTATACAACATGCATGGCTTAACTATTTCAAGTGTTTTGTTAAATCATCAAAACTTAGAAGGAATTTTCATGTTGACCAAAACTGGTTCAACACTTTGAACACCTATGAACACTTTTGAACACACTATGAATACATTTGAACACCTTAGAACACCTATGAACACCTACGTACACCTATGAACACCCTTGAACACCTTTGAACCCCTATGAACGCCTTTGAAAAACTATGAAGCCTTTGAACAAGTATGAAGACCTTTGAATACCTATGTACACCTATGAATACCTTTGAACTCTTATGTGCACCTTTGAACACCTATGAACACCTTTATACACCTATGAACACCTTTGCACACCTATGAACTACTGTGAACACCTATGAACACCTTTGAACATCTATGTACACCTATAAACACCTTTGCACACCTATGAACTCCTGTGAACGCCTATGAACACCTTTGAACACCTTTGAACACCTATTTACACCTTTGAACTCATATGTACACCTTTGAACACCTATGCACACATTTGAACACCTTTGAACACCTATTTAATCCTTTGAACTCTTATGTACACCTTTGAACACCTATGCACACTTTTGAATACCTTTGTACACATATGACCTTGAACACTTTTGTACACCTATGAATACCCTGAAACATCTTTGTACACCTATGAACACTCTTGAACACCTTTGTACACCTATGAATACCTTTGAACACCTATGAACACCTAAGAATACCTTTGAACACTTATGTACACCTTTGAACACCTATGTACACTTTTGAACACATATATTCACCTATGAACGTCTAAGAATACCTTTGAACACCAATGTACACCTATGTACACCTATGAACGTTTAATAGCTTTAAACACTCTTAAACACCTATGTACACCTATGTACACCTTTGAACTCTTATGTACACCTTTGAACACCTATGTGCACCTTTGAAATCATATGTACACCCTTGAACACCTATGAACACTTATGTACACTTTTGAACAACTTTGTACACCTATGAACACCTTGAACACTTTTGTACAAATATGAACACCTTTGTACAAATATGAACACCTGTGAATATCTATGAATACCTTTGAACTCATATGTACAACTTTGAACGCCTTTGTACACCTATGTACACCTTTGAACTCCTATATACACTTTTGAACACCTAGGAACACTTTTGTACACCTTTTAACCCCTATGATTTATTTTTTTATGGTTGACACAAATAATTACAAAAAATCTAACGTGTATCTAGATAAGACATCAAAGCAATGAATAAAAGTGTGATATTCCATAAATTTAATTTATCGAGGCTATTTATTTTTATTAAATTATTGTGTTTAATTGAACGTTTAGTATATATATATATAAGCTATAAACATATACCTTAAAATCTTGACATTTGGCATTCTAATTTTCTGACAAGTATCTATATTTTAAGTTGAATAAAATAATATTTTGACATCATGTATATTACCATTTTTGTCAAAATATTAACTACAATATGGCAACAAAATTTTGATTCCAATTTTCTTTTTTATTGCCAAGTCATTTTCTTAATTATATTGTAATTGATTTTATGGTGTTAATATAAATATAGAATACGTAAATATCAAATTTAATATATATATATATATATATATATTCAAAAGTGAATATTACCTTAATTGAAATATAAAAATAAAAAATTTAAAAGGATATATATTTTCTCCATTTTGATCTAATTTAAAATAAGTAATCAAGATTGTTAGAACTATACCCAGATTTAGAATTCTTCTTTTTAGATAAAAGTAAC
>CAODLS010745463.1:0-24235 GCA_948243855.1 Flueggea neowawraea
CGACCACATGCTCTGTTTGATTCGGATGGGTGGCTATGTCCCCCTTCTGTTATCTATCTGTTATGGTCTCTATCCACCTCTGTTATATACTCTGTATATGTATACTCTGTTACTACACTATGCTATGCCTACGGGCCTCTGTCTGATATTATATGTCATAATGACTATTGTCTGTTTACTATCCTATGCTATGACTACGGGCATCTGTCTGATATTATATGTCATTGTTGCTATTATCTGCTATTATATTATACGAGGTATAATATATTTGTTGAGTCTTTGTTATTTCTCATTCGCCTATAGTATATTGTACTATTGACTGGCGGGGTATATTTTGCTGGAGACTAGGCTCGTGGGTATACCCTTTGATTAGCTATGTTTGTCTGCCATAGCTCTGTGACCCTTATGGTGTTAGGTACTATTTGGGGCCCCTAAGGCTGTCAGCTGTTTGGCCCTCTTGAGTTGAGCACCATTGAGGCTCTTGAGGTTGTTGATTCTCTGTTAGAGATCTGATTTGGCTAGTACAGTATCAATATAATACGGGTGTATGATCAGTAATTATCAGATCTGCATAAAATTATATATAGGCTGGATAATATGAATTAGTATAATACGCTGCATGCGTTATCTGCTTCTCTGTTATTCCAGATTCTGTCTGACTGCATGTTGTCTGCTCTGGTTGTGAAATTTTTTTTGAAACATTTTCGAACTATACTAGTATGTATACGAGTGTATATACATATACCTATATATGTTGCAAGTGAAAGTTTTCTAAATGTTTTCAAAACAGTTTATATGAGGTCTTAGAGGCATTTTGGAGCGTCATTCCTCACTGAGTTTTCTCACACCCTCCCCTTAACATTTTTCAGATGATTCAGCTTCCGTGCTCAGTGGAGTCTTCGAGTAGTAGTGATAACCCTTTTGATCGGGTTTCGAGTTGGTATGTTTGATTAGGTGCTCCACACCGAGGGTTTGGGTTCTACTATTTGGGTTTCACCTTTTGGTTTTTGTTTGTATAAGTAATTTGAAAAATGTGTATGTATATATATAATTACATTCTTTACACTTTTACTTAAAGCATTACTGTTTTAATTTATTAAACTAAAATGTTTGTTAAATTGGATAATTATTAAAATGAATAATTGGGTAGGATTTATGAGTACTCTGAGGCTTGTACGGGATGGGTTGGGCTTCCACAGATGGTCCATCTTGTACGCCGGTCATGTTCCGAAAATGGGTCGTGACAGTTAATTTTTATGTGGTTTGTTGCCAGAATTATGGAGTATATTTTAATTTGAAGATTTAAATTTGATTTCAGTATTTTGGAGTTAGAGTATGATTAAATTGGGAATCGAGTTGTATTAGTAATTCTGGCAAATATATGTATATCTAGATTCAAGTAAGTAAGAATGTAAGTAGAATTTTAGTTTGATTCTCTGAGATTAATCTATTAAGGTTCTGGATTACAATTTAGTTTGGAGATTTAGATTTGATTTTAATTTTTGATTCAAGTAAGTAAGAATGTAAATAGAATTTTAGTTTGATTCTCTGAGATTAATCTGTTAAGGTTATGGATTACAATTTAGTTTGGAGGTTTAGATTTGATTTTAATTTCTGATATGATTTGTCTAGAAATTTGAGGACGAATTTCATTTGAAAGGGGAAGTATGTAATACCTTGCTTTTTCTGACTAATAATTCTGATAATTTTCCTTTGAATTTTGAACGAATCTTTATTGTTCAAAGGGTTAATTTTTTTAAAGATATTGTTTAGATGATTAATGAAGTTTGGAAGTAAAGTTGTTGAGTTAAGTGGGAATCGATTAAAATTTGAAGAAGAAAAAAATTGGTATAAAAGAGAAATGGTGAACGAACTACAGGTCGTTTAAGTGTTTTAAGTAAACTACATGTCGTTTTGGTTGCTGTTGTTCGTGGATAATACATGTCGCTCATATGTATGTGGGCTGGTCCTTCCAAAAATGACGTCGTTTTGCTTCCTTTCTTTTAAAATCGAACACCTCTTTATAGCAGTCATTCTCTTCTTCCTTTCTTCGACCTTCACTATTTCAAACCCTCAAACCTGACTTCCTTTCAATTTCTTCGCCTCTAATCCGTTCTTTTCTTCTTCTTTTCTTCAATCAAGGTAAGAATACATTCTTAGACATTTTATTTCATCCATTTCTTACTTGAGATGGTGGATTATAATTAAGGCCAAAATGGGTATTTAGGATTCGAATTCCTTAATTTTTGTCCACAAAAGAATTGATTTTTGTTAGGTAATGATGGGTTGAGGTTGGATATGCGTGGAATTGGCTTGGCTTTAGTGATTTGTTGATTTGTTTCAAATGGGTTCAATTGGGACTAAATTTCGAATTTGAAACCATTTTCTGTCAGATTTGAGCTCGTTTCTTGTTGGATTTTGATGAATTTGAGTTAGAGAAACATGAAAGTAAGTTGAAGACGATGGTTTGATGATTATTTTCATATGGGTTTGTTTTGATCCAAAATTCTTAAGGACTAATTGGGACAGTTTGATATTGTTTTGATGAAACCAATATTGGATTTGAACATTTGAGACTATTTTGAATGGATTGGAGTGGTTAGAAACATTGGGTCTCGATCGGTTCGGAATTTGGGATGCTTCAATGTGATTTCGTGTCGAAAGGACTAAAAACATAATTGTCTCTGATTTTAGATTATTGAGGGACTGAACTTGATATTTTATATACTATTTAGATCTGTAATATTTGATAAGTGGACGTACATTTTTGTAATTTTAAGAAAGTTGAGAAATAATTTGTAATTTTAAGAAAGTTGAGAAATAATTTGTAATTTTAGAAATAATGGAGAACTGTTTGGTAAATTTGAAATACTTTGAGGAACAATTTATAAATTTATAATTGATTTGTAATTTTGAAATATTTAGAGAATTAATAATTCTAAAAGTTTGGGTGAATAATGTGTAATTTCCTGAGATCTCAAGACTAAACCGTAATTTAAGAAATGTTGGATTTTCGAAGAAAAAGATTATATATTTGATCGCAATAGAATTTCTGACATTTGTGGAGTTTTAGGTTTTGCATTTGCATTTCATACATATTCTGTAAAGCCACAGTACCGTGTATCATTTTGTCTTTGATTCTATTATAATATGGTTGTCTGTTTTTAGTTCTGTTATCTGATTTTAGTTCCGTTTGATTTACGAGATGCCCAACCATTCACTGGTAGTCCGTGAATTTTGGATTATTTGGCACGACATCCAGGTGAGTGCAATGACAACTTCAGACACGTAGGCTGTGTCTTTAGAACGTTATATGTTTTTATGTGTCTGGGTATAAGAATATTTTTTCTGAAATCTGTATTATGCTTTTGAGTTTAAATACATTTTTTGATATAAATGTTTTGCTTTGAAATAAGTATTCTGCTTCTGTAAGTATATATATTTTTTCAATTAATGTTGAGTATTCTGTGTGTGTGTGTGTGTATATATATATATATATTAAATATTTATATTTTTTATAAAATAATTTATGTTCTGTATGCTCGTCTGCTATTATTATCTATATTAATAAAATGAGTATTTTATCCATTTTGAATTTTATTTTCCATTTGAATATCTTTTTTTAATATAAATATTTTATTTAGTATTCTAAATTATTATCTGTTTAGTGTTTTGGTATTTACTTTCTGTTAAGTAATTTGTTCTAAATATATATATAATTTCTTCATTTTATTTTATTTCTGTTTTGGACAAATAGACAGTTCTTCACCAGTCTCTGTGGATCTATCTTGCTCACCACTTTACTCATTTTATTGTTTTGAGCAGGTTAATATTATTTTGGTGGGTTGACACCCTATCAAATTTGGCAACGCTACCGAGCATCAATGTTCAAAATTTTGTTTATTTTCTTTTACTACTGATCTTTTCTATGTGTTGGATGTGTTATTCTTTGTATGTAGATAGTCTTTTGTTTGATCCTGAGATAGAAAAGATTGCTAAATGGTTGAGAAAAAAAGCTAGATTACACAGGGCACAAACTTCTGGTTCTAGGAGTTCAGTGCCTGAGCCAACTGAGAACATTGTTGATCCTGGTTTTGACACTGAAACAAAGATGGCTGAGAACAACAGTGCTCCTCCTGCTGTGCAACCTATTGTTGAGCAAACTTTGAGAGATTTGGTTGCACCACCTGTTGCTTAGCAACCATTATGCATTTTGTACCAACCTTTGGGTGTTCCCTTTGAGTTGAAATCTGGCCTAATACAGCTTATGCCGAGGTTACATGGAGGAGAGAATGAGGATCCAAACAAGCATTTGAAAGAATTCCATATTGTGTGCTCTAGTTTCAAACCTCAAGGCATTCAAAAAGATCATATTAAACTGAGAGCTTTTCCTTTCTCATTGGCAGATCGGGCTAAAGAGTGGTTCTTCTATTTGCCTCCTAGTTCGATTGAGACATGGGTTGATATTGTTCAATTATTTTAGGAGAGGTTCTTTCCTGCCTCTAGAGCTGCAAATTTGAGAAGAGAGATTGGCAGTATCAAATAGAGAGATACTGAAACTTTATATGAGTATTGGGAGATGTTCAAGAGGCTTTGTGCAAGTTTCCTTCAACATGAAATTTCTAACAAACTCTTAATTCAATATTTCTATGATGATCTTCTTCCTTTGGAACACAGGATGTTAGATGCATTAAGTGTGGGGCGATCATTAACAAAACACCCAAGGAGATTCGAGAGTTAATTTAAGTGAGATCAAGGGTAGATCCTTAGATTGGTTTTTGTTCTCGAACCGAAATCAAGAACGTTGTAAGAGCTCTCACTTAGCTAAAAAATGAATTTGTAATCTTTGAGAATATTGATAGTGAAAATCCTAAGTGGTGATACTTAGGTAGTGGATGTAGGCATCGAGTTGGCCGAACCACTATAAGTTCTTAGTATTCTTTCTTTTATTGCACTTATCTTCGAAGAAAATTCAAAGCTTATATTACCACACTATTCAACCCCCCCTTCTAGTGTGGTTATTGACTCTACATGCACAGGTATGAACAAATTGAAAGGGCAATGAAAGAGTTCACACGGGAGAAACAATATCTATAGTCTTATAAAAGAAACTGCCTATCAAAGAAAAGGACTCAGGTATGTTCTCTATACCTTGCAAAATTGGAAATGTTCATTTTAAGCAGGTGATGTTTGACTTAGGTTTATCCATAAATGTTATGCCATTGTCTGTTTATTTTTTTTTTAAATATTGGTTCTTTAAAACATAATGATGTGATCTTAACTCTTGTTGATAGATCCAGTGTTTTTCCTTGTGGTCTTATTGAGGATGTGTTAGTCCAAGTGAATGATTTGATGTTTCTTGTTGATTTTTATGTTATTGATATGGAGGAAGAGGGTGCACCAAATTATGATTTATTGATCTTAGGTAGACCTTTCTTGAAAATAGTGAGAACGAACATTAATCTCTATGAGGGTACACTTTCAATGGAATTTGATGGTGCTGTGGTTAAGTTTAATATAAATGACACCATAAAATGTCCTACATATTATTTGTCTATTTATGTGATTGATGCAACTAAGCCACTAACCGAGAAGAAGGTAGAGTTTAGTTTTGGTGATCATTTGCAGGATGTTAGTCCAAGCAGGGTGAAAATACTAAGGAACTGAAAGTACATGATAAGACGACTGTATTACAGCATGGCCATGTTGTAAGCAAGAAGTCAACAAAATGGGCTCCAAAGGTAATTATATTCATGCATGTGCTATTTTTTGAAAATTTTTTCAAAACAGTTTATGTGAGTCCCGGAGGCGATCTAGAGTGTCGTCCCTCATTGAGTTTTCTCACCCCCTTCCCCTAACATTTTTCAGGTATACTTTTTGGCATATTGCAACCGTCCGACATCTTGAATCTCAGTGAGACGTCCCTTTTGACAATGAGTGTCATTTTGGTTGGGCTCCATATTTGTTTTCAGTAAAGCTCCACACCGAGTTGCTGTTGGGTTATTGAGTTGTATTTTGCGTTTTGATTATAGTTATTTACTTGTATATTATTTTGCTAATATTTGATATATTATTGCTCGATATGTTTTATATATATAAATCATGTTTTAACTTATATGGTTATATTTAGGTTTAATAAATGGTTTTAAAATGAATAAGTTGGGTAGAATATCTAATTCTCCGAGGTTTGTGTGAGATAGGTTGGGTCTCCGATTTGGTTCACCTTTTCATGCCGGTCATGGTCCGAAAACGAGTTGTGATACAGACTGTCAGATATTCTATCTAGTCTCTTAGCTTCTTACATACATAGTTTTCCAGACTTATGTACGTAGCGACCTCAACTCATTCAAAAGACAAAATATCTTCCTTTTTGCACCTATTGAGTGATAATGTACGTAATCACACACTTACATGCGTAACTGCTTCCCTTGCGTACGTTACTAATGATTTGCGTATGTAGATTTGTCTCCAATCTTTACAGTAGCTTTTACCTTTCAGGTATCCCAGTTTTATGTACGTAACACACCATTTGTGTATGTTACATCGTCCATTGCATACGTTATCCTTTCCATTATGTATGTTCCTAATGCCTTATGATTATCTTCAGCTCTTCATATTTGCAATTCATTTTGTTCTGAACGTTCCAGTATACATGGCAATGGTCTTGCGTACGTAATTCACTTGATGTCTTCCAGTTAATGTATGTGACACATTGCTTGCATACGTAATTTTTAAGCCTTTCTCAAATTGCATGCATAATTGATATCTTGCGCACGTAGAGCTCATTTTTTACATATTTTGTCAATCATTAAAACATAAATGTATCTTAATATTAATTACCTTTGGTTCAAAATACATGTGACTGAGTATCAATTTCAAATTAATCAAATCCTTGATTTCATAAATTTATGCAAAGAATATAAAAGTTCCATCATTTTTAATGTATTCCGTCTCAACAATTTTTTTTCTTGTTTTCCTTCTTTTTCCCGATGTTGATTGCATTTTAAGCTGTATCGCAACATCACGCATTTTTTTTCTCATTTTGTTATGATATTGAGCTCATTTTATGCTCCGTCTCAACATTTTTTTTTTGCATTTTCGTCAAAATTTAAAAAATATGATTTAACAAAGTGAAATCCAAATCAACGCGAGTCTTCAGCAACCATCGTATCACTAGCACATTGATAAAAGCGATCATTCAAATACCTTCAAATTTAACTCGTAAATGAGGAACTCCATTTAATTTTCAAAAATCTTATCTTAAAAATACAAAATTTATTATTACCATCGGCGCACGAATCCTTATAATTTAAGGATAAAATAGTAAACAATTCAATCTCAAAACATTCAAGACAATTTTTTTTTCTTCAAAAACTTTTAAAGATCTAAAAATTAACCACAAAATCGTCAAATTCCACCCCCCATTTAGTTTGGAATGGAAGAATATAGGTATAGTGACCAGAAGACAGTTAGCCTAACAACGCTCTAATTCCAAAAGAATGACAAGACGCCAATCCTCAGAGCAAATGTCTGCACTTACTCTGAGACAAGGATGTTCAATTCTTCCCCCTAATTAGAACTGTTTTCCACTGAATTAGAAGTCTTTTATAATTACTTCTATTTATTCCGTGATGGTGTTATGTAAATTTAGCACTATTTTCCTGACTAATTTGCAGCAACCAGGCTTAGACCCTTCATTTTGTTAGCTCGTAACAAGCGAACATTTAGGTTACTCAATCTTCTTGTTACTTTTGTGTTGCTACAAATTTTGCTGCCCTTTAACAAGCAAACAATTAGAAGATTAGTTGCAATGATGAATTAAGCATCATATTTTTCTTTTTCATGTATGATCTTCTCTCACTGTCTTTTAATCTTATCGCTCAATATCAACAACATTTACAAAGAACCCATTTCATTGCTTAAACAGGTCTATACAACATAAAAGGAAGGATTACAAACCTGATCCATTTTCCTTCAATTCAAAAGGTAGTTTTTGACGTTGAATCTATCTAACCAATAGATCACAGTCAAACCACTTGTTTAACAAACAAGCTAAACACCAACTAAAAAGCATACAATGAACTGTTTAATTACAGCTCCTGATTGTGCTTCTCTTCTACAACAGGTTTTGCCACTTTATGCAGCTGATTATTTTCATTCTTATTTAGATGCCTCATCAATTTCAAAATCTTATCTTTGCCATGAAATTTAGTTGTTAGCGTGATTACTGGACATCTACACAGGATTTGCTTGATTGTAGGAGATTTGCTTGCATAATATCACGCTAACATTAGTAATCATGCTAACATTAGTCTCTAGATCATGCCATTGAAAGAAAAGTGCATTGCAAATCAAGTCCTTGCAATAACAAATCCCTAATTTCTCAATTTCAACCCAGATTTTAAATCCACAACAAAATACCCTAGATTAACAAAACCCATGTTGCAAACATACTCCCGACAACGGTTTTTCACGATAAAACCATCACCTAAAAAGATTAATCCCTAATATTATAGACAATTAGGAATTTTATATTACCCCAAACCTCCTTGCGGCCAAAGAATCGCAGTTTAGGGTTGGCATTAGTCAGTGGCAGACTCAACATAGCTAGCTCCCACAGTCTGCCAGTTTGGTTCTAGAGGGCAAAGAAGATTAAGAGGGTTTTTCTTTTTTGATCTTGTTTGCAACACCAACGTTCAACTGAGAAGAACGTTGGCATTGTGCTTTTTATCTGATTCAACCGCTTCATTGCCACACCAACAACTTTGAAAAGGCTTCACCCGCCTTCCACATTTGAAATGCACGAATTGTGCCAAGTTAGCTATCTGAGGAGTTATGTAGTGTGTTTTTGCAAGTTCACGGATCTTCGTGAACATCCGCAAAGTATGGGGGGCTAATCATGCAAGTTCAGGCTCGGCTTGGCTCCATATGGGTTTTAGTAATTTGAGGTTTAGAGTTTGGTAGAGATGGTTTGGATTGGGTTGGTTATGTAACACTGTATGTATGCTCAACATGAACAACATTAATACACGTACCAAATCAAACATTCCGTCAACAATATTACCAAAATATTAATATCACAAACTAATTGGCCGACAAAATAAAAGTTTAATGACTACAAATGAATATCTTTATTAAAAAAAATAGCAAAGTTGTGCAATAATCTATACTATGGAAACTTTATTTAAAATTTAAAAAAAGAATCCCTCAAACAAGTAAATAAGAAAAAGAGAATCAATTTCTATTCATTTGCTGGAAGAAAATTTCAGTACATGTAACATGCAAGATAATGATCGAGGGAAACATGATCAAGAATTGTGAAGTTGAAATTTTTTCTCAATACACAACAATTGCTTCAATCACCGAATAAAACCCTCCAACAAATCCCAAATTGCAAATTAGTTAAATCGACTCCCTGCCACTGCAAACTAACTATTCCAAGAACTGAAATTTAAAAGTAGAAAACCTTTACATCGAGAGGGCTCTGTAATGCATATTGAAGAATCATAATCCAATGGGAGAACAACATAAAAAAAACGAAAGAAGAGCAAATGCATAAACTGAAACCGCCGAATTTACTAACCATTCAAATGCTCCTCCCTGGGCAAGCTTTGAACAGTATCTGACCATCTTCCAGGTGAATGATCACTGCTGTTCGATGATCCTTGAACTTCTGCTCTTGCGTCTCGTATCAGTTTGAAGACATCCCGCATAGATGGCCGGTCCTCTGGTGCATTGACACACAAGCCATCGCTATGTTAACAAGCGCCCGAAGTTTCTCCTCTGCTGCCTCGTTACCTGAGGTGGGCTCATCCCCAGAATCAATCTCTTCATCGCGTACTGAACGAACCCATCTGGGAATGTCTGCGCCATGCTCCTGAACAAGATCCTGGAATGGAGTTTTGCCGGTTAGAAGTTCTAATAGGATGGCACCGAAGCTGTACACGTCAGCTGGTTGTGTGGCTGGTTTTCTCAAGTCACGACTTTCAGGAGCTCTGTAGAAGAGAGAGGTGGCATTGGGTTCCTCGTGTGAGTTCGGATCTCGGAACATGGTCAGACCGTAATCTGTAAGGCAGGACTCAAATTCAGTGCCTAACAAGACATTTGAGGATTTCAGATTTCCATGAGTTAATCCAGGATTTTGGTGGATATAGAGCAACCCAGTTGCCAAATCCTCTGCTATTTTGAGGCATGATGTCCAGTGAAGTGGCTTCCCACCACCAGAAGTTCTTGCTCCTGTAGAGGCAATCCAATTTGTTTAGGCATGAAATAGAACTACTCGACAAAAATTTAAAAAAATAAAAGAATTTTCATTAAAAGGAACAAAATTTCAGTCAATTCTACTGCAAGACGTAAAAGTAACCATTACTTCTGTCCAATCACAAACTTGAGACAGAGTTGAAGGTCTTATGCATAACTTTAGCAATTTTCAGAAAAAGTTACACAAGAACGAATGGGTTAAGAACAACCCCAAGCTTAAATAAACCCATCATTTGAGCTACACGCTTAAGAAATGATTCACTTGAGACTGGCTCGTTAACAGTCATCTACTCAATATATATAAGATGATTCGCCCACAATGATGGATGTGGATCAAACATACAAATATCAAAGCAGAACGAACAACTAAATAATCTTCTCTAAATAACCATAGTTGAATCCTTTATAGACATCCAATATTACTCCTACGACTATAATATATATTCTACTTTAAACTCTATCCGAAATATTAAGGGCTGTTTAGTTGTGGAAAATTTTCACTTTTTTCTAGAAAATTATAAAACAGAAATGAAAAAATGAAAAATTGGTTCATACAACACTAAAATTTTCCATTATTTTTTATGTTATTATAGAAAACAAAAATAAAACAAAAAATAAGAAATAGGAAACAAAAACCCTTTTTTCCAACTAAATTTAGCCTTAATTTCAAGAAAATAAATTCTAATAAAACAATAACAAAATTACAACATTGCCTTATTTAATCTCTTTTTCAACTAATGTATTAATTACTAACACATTTATTTGAAGGACATAAATAAAAAAACTTATAAAACTAAATAAGTTTAATTATTTAAATTATTATTTTTTAATTTTTGTAAAAAATAGTTAACATCTATTATTATAATAGAGAAGGAATAACATTTTAGAGCTTAAGTAAAATTCTTGTTGTGTTTTATAATTCTTTTTTTTTTCTTTTGCCCTTCTAGCTCTTCTTTTGGCACCACGAAATTTGTGAGGGCAGGCATGCATTAATACCTGGCATGAGCAGCGATGAGTGGGACATCACTAACGTCCGGGGCTCAGACGCATGAGGGCGTGTCAATTAAAATGTCCCCGCCTTTGAGGTTTGCAAATTAGAATAGGCAAAAGCAATAAATCATTAACCACCTAAGACGTGTTTGGCATTTACTAAACCAAATCTTTAAAAGTATCACTGCAAGCCCCCTTCAACATCAGTTCTATGATAGGTGTTGGGCCACTTTTGCTTCGCGTTAAACAAACAGTTTGTTGACCACAAACCAGAGAAAAATAGAAAATGAAGAATTTGGTAATTTATGTCACACAGCCAATAAAAAAGCATGGGTTGTCTTCCGCCAAAAAAGGGTTGAAGATTTTGGAGTTATTAGTCCCGTCGAGTTTAAATAAACGGTACCTCTTTTGCTCCAATCGAAAATCGAACTCACGGCTTTCTAGTGCCGAAGTTGACTCCAACTATGCGTCCATTGGCCGTCTTAGAGAGATTGAAGGAATCATAATTTAATTGGAAGCTAATCATGAACATAATCTTAGATATGTATCTTAAGTCTTTTTTAGCACTAAGAAATTGGGAATTTATTTACTCTTCATTCGTCTTATGTATTCTAACACGCATTAAATCATTCATGTGTGATTAATATGATAATGGCTACTCAATTGAAAGTAGAGATTGATAAATCACTGCCAAAAGTGGCAGGTAGAGAAGGCACATGGGTTTTCTGGAGATGAGAGGAGCATGCTGCCCCATTCACTGGTTTCTCCTCCAACTATTGCATTTACCTCTCCCACTCATACATTCTTTCACCCCCTGCCACTTGCACGCATCAGTTCCTTGTTGCCATGGCAATGAGTTCAAAGGATCTATTAATGATTTCAGTGTCAAAAGAGCCTCCGCGTCGCCTGATCTAACCACTGGAAAAATAACAGAAATGGCAAATGAAAATACCAGGACAAGAAAATGGTACCTTGAAACTTGAGGATCAACCATCTTAGAAACGAATCTGTGGCTATCCAGAAAATGTTGGTCTTGACAACTAGAAGCTCCAGAAACAGGGAACCATTTTTACTTCAGAGAAAACCTAATTAAGGTCAAAGACCTTTTGAGTCTCGGTAACAATCCACTGTTTTTGGCGTTTACATAACCCCATCATTTTCAAAATGCCGAAAAAAAGGGGTTCAGATCTACCGTTTTACACACAAACAGAGCATATATACAAGCTAGAGTTGAAAACATCTCCATCACCAACTCTCTAAAAGATGAACGCCATTTTAGTCAAGCTCAGTGATTGTTAATTGACCGAAAACGAGAGGTTGACGACAAGGACTGCAACACTAATGCAACCACTCAGATGGAATTCTGGAAACTCTGAAAGTTGCAGGGCAATGGAGGGAAAGGAAGTTCCATTGATGAACAGTTTCAAGTAGTAGTTCAATCAATAAAAGAAAGCATTGGGGCACTTCAATTGGCACTAATTGGCATCGTTTCTCCAACTCCTTGCCTTCAAAACTCACGGACATCACTGCGTAGACTCCACGTGAACCCATCTCTGAGTTTGCAGACGCAGAGGAAAAATAAATAAAGTTTTTTTCTTCTTGTTCTGAGCTCTCTTTGTGGTTGCTATAATATTCCTAAAAAGCAGGCATTATTGAACAGAGTAAATTAGTATTATGTACCTCGTTTATTTTATTCCTTTTTTTTGGGCTCCTCAAACCTCAACGACCTTTCTTTTAGCAGCTTTTGACACTGATGAAACTCATGAGATCCAATACAGCTCCTCAACCCAGTTCCGCTCCTCAACCCAGTTGATATCAACTCAAACATACACCCCCACATGAACTCAAACACACACCACAAATAAGATTGAGTGGAAGAAAAGTAGAAGGAAAACTGGAAGAAAAGCAGAAGAAAAACTTGTGGCTTTTATTTGTAAAAAGAAATTGATAGATAGACCCCATAAGCGGTTGAGAATGAGAAAGGAAGCAGATTAATTATAAATAAAATATTCATTTATTTTCTTCTCATATTATCTATTTTTTCTTACATCATACTAAATAAGGTTATTTTTCTTAGATTTTTTACTATAATTCATTTTTAATATTTTTTCAGTTTCAGTCTTTATATTTGTTTTTTTTTTCATTTTAGTCTTTTTTTTAAATCCTTCCTTTTCATTTATTTTTTTAAATCTAAAATTTTTCCAAATAAATCAAATTCAACATGTAATAAACTTTAAAAAAATTAAAAACTTAAATTTTATTTTTGAAAAAACCAAAAAATCAACTTAAGGTCAACTCTAAATAAACTCTGCATAAAATTTTTTAGAATCAACTTAAAATCAACTTTACAAAAAAATTTAAAAACCTTAAAAATCAACCTAATATCAACTCCACATAAAATTTATATTAAATTTTGTTAAATCAACATAAAATCAACTTTACATAAACTTTATAAAAACCTAAAAACAACATAAAATCAACCTAAAACTCAACTCAACAAAAAAAAAATTAAAATCTTAAAATCAACCTAATATCAACTACACATAAACTCTACATATTTTTTTTAAATCAACCTAAAATCAACTTTACATAAACTTTTTTAAAACCTAAAAACAACCTAAAAATCAACTCAACAAAAAAAAATTTAATACCATAAAATCAACCTAATGTCAACTCCACATAAAATCTACATAATATGTTTTAAATCAACTTTACATAATTGTTTTTAAAACCTAAAAACAACCTAATAATAAATTCAAAAATAATAGTACGAAAATTTAAAAATTATTTTCACAAATTTTAACCTTTTCTTTTTAAGTTTTATCAACATTTAAAATTAATTGTTAAAATAATATAACAAAAATTTTTTAAAAAATAAAACAACAACTAGGGTATCCTTCGAAATCCTAGCCGCTACTTGTGGCAGCCAGATCTGGCCGCCACCCCTAGGCGACCAGGGGGCCAAATCTGGCCGCCACAAGCGGCGACCAACGGAGGTGAAGATCAACAGAAATATTGAAGGAGATTGATGGACGAGGCAGAGATTAACGAAAAGATCGACGGAAGAGGTGGAGATCGACGAAAAGGTCAACGAACGAGGTGGAAATCGACGAAAGGAGGAAATGGCGGAGGAAAGAGGAGACCAATGGAAAGAGGAGGCGGCTGAAAGAGGAGGAGAGGAGGGAAGGAGGGAGGAGAGAGAGAGAGAGGAAGAGAGAGGAGATTGAATAGATAGATAGAGGAGACAGAAAAGACATTGACTGAATGAGAAGAATGAAAAATGGAGGACTTGATAGAAATTTAGTTTATATAAAGTATGGATCGTAGTACAAATTGTAAAATGTGAGTTCAAAATTAAGAAAAGTTGTCAATCATGGTATGTTTGTAAGAAAAGGTGGCCAAGGTGATTGACAGGGTAATTAATCCCCACATTAATGGCACTTGATAAAAAATTCTCGGCTCAAATCGAAATCTTTGGAAAAATCTTGTATTTTTCTTTAAAATGAGGAAATCACACAAAATGGCATTTTTTAAGTTTCATATTCCCAATAATAATACAATAGCTAAATTTATTTTTATGAGGACTGTGAAGAAAATAAAGTTGTAACAAATGCTAACAAAAAATGGACAGAGCATTGGTATATTATTTCATCTGTCAAACTTGTTTAAATACAAAAGATCATAACCGAAGCTTTAGAAAAATGTGGAAACATTAAACAAAAATGAACAAAATATCAGAAACTACAAATTAGTAAACGGATTCCTAAAAGACAACAATAACTAGCAAGAAAAGACCAAGGTTTCAAAGCTAGACACTTTGTGCAGTATCTTTGACATGTTCAGCAGCAATTTCAGTAGCATTTAAGGCATAATTCTCATACTCCTCCTTATCTTTGAAGGTGCAAACTCCCATATTAAACTTTAGTTCTTCAAACTTGATTCTAGGCAAAGTTTTGTGAATATGTCAACAATTTGATCATCTAATATGCAATAAATCAATTGGATTTCACCTTCTTTCTTAATTTCTTTTAAGAAGTAAAATTTAATCTTGAAATACTTTGTCTTGCCATGAACACTGGATTTGAGGAAATTGAGATGGCAGCTTAATTGTTAAACAAAGATTTTTGTGGCTTTTTGCTGATCCCTCAACCGGATGGCTTGATTTGCTATAGTAGTTGTAACAATAAATTCAACTTTTGTAGTACTTTGTGCAACTATCTCTTGCTTCTTTGAGTACCAACTAATCATACCTAAACCAAGGCTAAAACAAAAACCAACTGTTCTTTTCATATCATCAATTGAACCTCTATTATTACTGTTAGAATAACCAACCAATTGAAGTTGATCAATTTTAGCATACTTGATTCCGTAATCAACAGTGCCTCTAATATATTTAAGAATTCTCTTGCAGCTTGCATGTGCTTTTCATTTGTACAGTGCATAAACCTGGAAAGGAGACTTATAGCATGTACAGTATCGAGCCTAGAAGTTGTTAGGTACATAGGCAACCAATCATGCTCCTGTTGAGATTTTCGTCCTTTTTGGTAGCTTCATCATTGTTACAGATTATAAAATATATATTAGGGTACATAATCATGGCAAGGATAGTGTGCGTAAATATAGGCTAAATTCTTTGATTGTAACTGATCTCCTTCCTAGAATAAGACTGTCTCATATGTATAAATACCTAGCATCAGTTGAATGAAAAACATAACATGTTCTTCCAATCTCTGTTACATGGTATAAGAGAATTGCAAAATCTAGTTCTGGGTGGGTTATTTTATTTCCTTTGTTTTTTACGAAATTCTGGGTGTTGGGTGTGAGAGGCTGTCGAATCTAATCCACCATCATAGGGAGGTCTCCAGTCGACGTCGCCATCCAGGGAAGAGTGTTTGGAACCGATCTGTTGACCACCGAAACTGTGAGGGCTACCATGACAGGAAAATTTCACGGCTGTCGTCAGGTGCTCCATATCAGATTGGGCCTTCTGTGTTTCATATCTGGTTTGCATCAGTGTGGATTTTCAATTGCTGTCAGCTACGGTTGTTTGTGCGACAGGTTTGAATTTTGGGTTCAATTTTTATTATCCATACTTCAGAATCTTCTTTCATATTTTTGGGAGGTTTGTTGGTAAATTATGGATAAGAAAAAGGCTGTTGTTGTCTCGAATGTGGTTCCGGTAATGTCGAAAATCATGGAACATAACTTAATGCTACGAATTATCTTGATTGGAGTCACACTATTGAATTATACTTGCTCAGTGTTTCTATGGATAGTCATTTGACAGAAGATCCTCCTAGTGGTGACTCTAAACTGCCTTGGATGAGAGAGGATGCTCGTCTGTTCCTCCAGATACGTAACTCTATTGACAGTGAGGTGGTTGGCATGGTAACTCACTGTCCGACAGTCAAAGGTTTGGTGCAATATTTAGAGTTCTTATATTCTGGAAAAGGGAATATCTCTCGTATTTATGATGTGTGTAAAGCTTTTTATAGAGCAGGCAAAGGTGATAGGACGCTCACCAACTATTTCATGGACTTCAAGAAAACTTATAAAGAACTCAACATGTTACTGCCTTTCATTATAGATGTCTCTATACAACAAAATCAGTTGGAAAAGATAGTTGTTATGAGTTTTTTAGCTGTCTTCCATATGAGTATGAGACTGCTAAGTCACAGATTTTCTCTGGATTAGAGATTTCTTTCCTGCAAGATGCATTCAACGGGATTCGTCATACAGAAATTTCACCACTGGCTTAACTTGCTTAGCCTAGTAGTGCTCTTATAAGTCGTAATAGCACATCTGAGCTCGGAAAACAACAATACAGCAATGGTGGTGGAAATAAAGGCATGTGACCCAACAACTATGCACTCGTGGATAAGAGACAAATGAAATAGTTTGTCACTATTGTCATAAGCCAGGACATATCAAACGAGATTGTCAGAAATTGCAGTATAAGAAAGCTCAGTCTGCCCATATTGCATCTACTATCGAAACTTCTGACAAGACTGTTACCACTTCTACAGAAGAGTATGCCCAATTAACTCAGCATTCAGCTTTCAACCCAATTCCATTACAGTCATTGCCGAGCCAGGTAAATCCAAAACATGTCTTGTTTCCTCCTTTTCAAAATGGGTCATTGATTCTTGTGCTACAGATCATATGACAGGTAATTATAATCTGTTCTCTACCTTTCAGTCACAAAAGTCTACAAATCATGTTACTTTAGCTGATGAATCAACATCTTATGCTGTTGGATCTGGAATAATTAATCCTCTCACTTTCTTTGTCATATGTTCTTAGTCTGCCTTAATTATCATTTAATCTAATTTCTGTCAGTAAAGTCACTCGTGCTCTGAATTGTTGTGTCTCATTTTTTCTTGATTATTGTTTATTTCAGGATCTAATGACGAAGAAGATTAGTGGTAAGAGACATGAGTTTGGCGGTTTCTACATCTTTGATACACAAATAACAAAATCTATTGCTTGTGTTGGACTTGTCACCCCTTTTGAAGCACACTGTAGGTTGGGTCATCCTTCTCTCCAAATGTTAAAGAAACTTTGTCGTTAATTTTTTGCTATGTCATCTTTCGATTGTCAGCCTTGTCAGTTTGCTAAACACCATCGTCTTCCTCCTAGTCCAAGAATCAATAAACGAGCTACTGATCCTTTTGAGTTAGTACATTCTGATGTTTGGGTTTGGTGTCCAGTTGTATCTAAAACTGAGTTTAGATATTTTGTTACCTTTGTTGATGACTATTCTCAAATGACATGGTTATATGTAATAAAAATATTGTTCATAATTGTTCTCTCATAGCTCTATCTTTGTGCTGAATTTCAAACTCAATTTGGTGTGCCTGTACTAACGTTGAGAAGTGATAACACTAAGGAATATTTATTAGAAATTTTCCAAATATATATGATCCAAAATGGTATTCTTCATCAAACAGCTTGTGTGGACATTGCATTTCAAAATGGTGTTACGGAAAGAAAAAATAGACATCTTCTCGAAATTGCTAGAGCTTTGTTATTTCATATGTAGGTTCCCAAACATTTATGGGCTGATGCTATTGCTACAGCTTATTTCTTGATCAATAGAATGCCTTCCTCAATTCTGTCCAATCAGACTCCCTTTTTTGTTTTCTTTCCTAATAAAGTGTTTTTTCCTGTTGAACCTCACATATTTGGTTGTACTTGTTTTGTTATAGGTGTATGCCCTCGAGTTACAAAACTTGATCCTAAATCTTTGAAGTGATTCTTTCTTGGATATTCTCGTGTGCAAATGGATACATGTGTTATTGTCCCAGTCTTAACAAGTATCTTGTGTTAGCTGATGTTACCTTTCGGGAGGATACTCCATTTTCTTCATTTACAAGTCTTATTCCTCAAGGGGAGGATGATGATTTGCTAATTTATACTATTACCTCCTCTTTGGATCCTCCTCCATCGGTTCCTCACAGGCCTCCCATCAAATAGACATATATCCTAATCCTGTGCCAGTTGTTGCACCTGTTTCGTATTCTCCTTGTTCATGTTTTGATGATCCAATCTCTTCAGCATCAGATCCATCTCTAAGTGATGATCTTCCTATTGCTCTTCATAAAGGTAAACGTACATGCATCTATCCATTATCCTCTTTTGTTTCCTATAACCATTTGTCATCTTCTTTTTGTTCTTTTATTGCATCTCTTAACTCTGTCTTTATTCCTAAAACTGTGGATGAAGCCTTAGCCCATGCTGGCTGGCGTAATGCCATGCTTGAGGAGCTGAATGCTATGGATGACTGATCAGTGTCTCGCAAGTGCACGATAATCGATGTAGTTTTACTAAGGAGTGTTCCAAGGGATATCAAACCTAAAGGAACATGTCTGACTGTGGTCGAATGAAAAGGAAAAAATAAATAAAAGCATCAAATTGTTTTTGAAGTTTTTGGAAACAAAAGCAAGCAAGAAATTAAATACAAGTAAATCAATGAAGAGAAAACGTTAGGGCTTTCGAGATAAACCAAGGATTTAGTTTCTAAATGAATGAAATTGGGTTTTAAAACAATGGGTGTGAGTGTTCTCTCCTCAAGACTAACCCAAAACCTTTTCCAAGGTTACTCGAGTCGTACCTACACTTTTTAGGAGGGTCATTTTGGCCTCATCTGGTCAAGTTAGGCCCATTAAGGTGGTTGGAGAATTTCATCAAATACCTTGTAGGTATATGTATATTTCTATCCTAAAACCATACAAATGCTTGTGACTTAGCCCAAGATTCATTTTTCAATTCAACACTTGAGTTTGTCAAAAATAACATTGTGGTAGCTAAGCACAATATTATTCAATCAATAACAAGTCATAAAATTATCACCAACAATAGATCTAGCAATAAAAGCATAATTAACAATATATGTGAGAATGAAACACAATACCCATAAAAATACTCATCCATTAAAACAACAACAATCTAAGAACTACATCTCTAATACCCTAATGAATGTTTAAGCTATCATACTTATAAAACAAAGCATAAATAAGAAATAGAAAGCCTAAACATAATTTCCAAACAAAGAAAAAGGAAAGAATAAAGCTTCGCTCAATGGGTGATGAAAGCCCTCTTCAATTCATCTTCAATGCTTAATCTCCCTTGGAAATTAATGAGAGAATAATTCTCTTATCTTGAATGTGTGTGTCCAAGGTTTACCAAAATTGTGTGTAAGAGGAGTATTTATAGTCCTCTTAGTCCCCTACAAACCCTAGTAACATCCTTCCACAAATGCCCCTTGAGTATGCTTTAGTCCCCACTTGATTTCTCTCTCCTTGTCACTTTGTGTCTTGACTCTGCAAGGCCATGATCGTGACTTGCTTCTGCCCAAAATTATGGCCATGGTATTTTTTGCCTCTATGACCGTGGCCTCCAATGCCATGATCGTGGCCTCCAATGGCCATAATCGTGGCCTCTTTCTGACTTGCCAAAGTGCACCAAATTTTGGGCAGTAGTTGGCCATGGTAATTGCCTCCAATGTCCATGACCGTGGTCCAGGATGTGGCCTCCAAGCTTGCTCGTCGTTGCGATGAACATGATGCCTTTTGAACCGATTTTTCTCGCGCTTTCTTCCATTGATCTTGCCACTTTAAAAACATATTTTTCATTCCTTTTTAATGTCTTTTCATACATATTTTATTAATTCACATCACCCTACACACAACACAAAAACAAAATAAATTCATGGACAATTAAGTACACTTAAGGCCAAAATGCTATCGATTAGTGCTTGAATTAATATATAAATTTAGCATACATCAATGATAATGGTATTTGGACCTTGGAATATTTACCTATAGGAAAACACGTTATTGGATGTAAATAGGTGTTTACAATTAAATTTAATCCTAATGGCTCTGTTGCTAGATTGAAAACCCATCTTGTTGCTAAAGGATATGCTCAGACATATGGAGTGGATTGCTTTGACATATTTTCTCCAGTTGCTAAACTTACTTTTGTGAGACTACTTATTTCTATGACAGCCACTCATCATTGGCCTCTACATCAATTGGGCATGAAAAATACCTTTCTTCATGGTGGCCTTTAGGAGGAAGTCTATATTGAGCAACCATGGGATTTTGTTGCTCATAGGTAGTATGGGAAAGTATGCCGTCTCTAGAAATCTTTACATGGTTTGAAACAAAGTCCTCGTGCATGGTTTGGTAAGTTTAGTCAAGCTGCTGAGAATTTTGGCATGCATAAAAGTAAGTGTAATCACTTTGTTTTCTACAAACAATCTGATAGTGGCATCACTCTATTAGTTGTGTAGATGGATCATATTGTCATTACTGGTATTGACTCGGCTGGGATTTTATCTCTAAAAAATTTTCTCCATACACAGTTTCATACCAAATATTTGGAAGTGCTACTATATTTCTTGGGTATTAAAGTAACTACGAGTAAGAAGGTAATATTCTTGTCTCAAAGGAAGTATGTGCTTAACTTACTATCTGAAACAAAGAATTTGGGGGCTAAACCATGCAATACTCCAATGATTCCTTATATGCAACTTATGAAAGATGGTGATTTATTTGGAGATCCTAAAAGATATAGAAGATTGCCTATTCAATTAGTGTGGTAAGTCAGTATGTCTTCTCTAACAATTGATCATTGGAAGGCAATGAAACTAATTATGTACTATTTAAAAGGGGCATATGGGCATGGGATCTTGTATGCTAACCACTGTCATACTAAGATTGAATGTTTCTCAAATTTTGATTGGGTTGTGTCTAAGGAAGATCGAAGATCAACTTCAGGATATTGTATTTTTATTGGCGGCAATTTGGTTTCATGGAAGAGCAAGAAACAAAATGTTGTGTCACAATCAAGTGTTGAGTCTGAATACAGGGCTATGACCAATTCTGTGTGTGAAATAATGTGGATATATCATCTTCTTAGTGATGTGGGTTTAAAAGTCTCAATGTCTATCAAGTTATGGTGTCACAACCAAGCTACACTTCATATTGCATCTAATCCAGTCTTTCATGAGAGAACTAAACATATTGAGATTGATTGTCACTTCATTCATGAAAAGATTCAGAAAGGTTTGATTTTTACAAGCTATGTGAAAACTGGAGAACAATTGGGAGATATTTTCACAAAGGCTCTTAATGGGGTTAGGGTTGATTATCTTTGCAGCAAGCTAGGCATGATTAACATCTATGCTCTAGCTTGAGGGGGAGTGTTATAGATTATAAAATCTATATTAGGGTGCATAATCATAGGCTAGAATAATGTGCATAAATATAGGCTAAATTAGTTGATTGTAATTGATCTCCTTACTAGAATAGGACCCTCTCATATATATAAATACCTAGCATCAGTTGAATGAAAAACATAACATATTCTCTCAATCTCTACTACAATCATCTTTGCAAAACTTCATTTTTGCTTGCATAGGAGTTTCTATAGCTTTGCAATTCTCCATATGAAATTTCTTCAAAATTTTTATGGCTTATTTTCTTTAACTGATGAAAATCTTTTTCCTTTACTGCCTCACTTCACAACAAGCCTGACTTTATACTTGTTTACTGACCCATCAACATTGAGTTTTTTTTCACGAAAACCCATTTAACTTCAGTTACCTTTCTATCTAAAGGCCTTTGTAAAAGCTACCTTTGTACAAGCTTCCATGTGTTATTATTCTTAGTCATGCTCAACTCCTCTTACATAGTTGAAATCCATTTTCTATCTTGCATAGTTTCTTGAACTCCAACTAGTTCTGCTACTGCTACATTGCACCTTTCAAAGATTTTAGCAGGTGGTCTGTTTCCATTAGTAAGTTGGTCATCAACACCATCTTTGTTGGGCTGTAAATTGGCATGAGCTTTTCCTCTTTCATTTTATGAATTCCAGTCCCATTTTTCATCCTCCATGAACATTGTATCTTTATTGATCAGAGTCTTTTCAGTTTGCTGGTGAAAAACTCTATAGGCTTTGGAGGAATTGCTACAGCCTACAAAGATATCAAACTTAGCCTTATTTTCAAGTTTGTGCCTCTTGATTTGTGGCATGTGAGTAAGCACAAACAACCAAATATTTTTAGATTTTTTCAAATTAGGTTTGAACCCATACCATGCGTTAAAAGGAATCCCATTCGCTACTTTAACAGGAAGCCTTTTCAACAAGAACACAATAGTGTTTTTCGCTTCTGCCTAGTACTCCTTCTGCAAATTTTTCTCATGTATCATGCATCTTACTATCTCAAAGACGGTTATGTTCTTCCTTTCATTAACTTCATTTTGTTGTGGAGTATATGGTGTTGTCAATTAATGCTCAATGCTAGCTTCCTCACAAAAAAATGATTGAATTGATGTGAGATATACTCATTGCCATTATTAGACCTCAACATTTGAATGGCATAGCCACTTTGATTATCAATCAATTAGGCATAATACTTGTGAACCCCTTTGAACTTGTATTGAATATGCAATTTCCCCCTGGACTTTGCGATCACTTATGGATCCCTTTTAACATGCAAAAATGACATCATGTTACCCTTCAAACTTTGAAAACATGACCGTTTAACACCGACTATGATGACGGGGCTTTAAGGTGGCAGGGTGTGTCAGTTGATGTGTTGTGAGGCACGTGAGATGTTCAATGTTGCTGATGTGGTGTCAAATTTTCTGCCATGCCATCCATGCCACGTCACTAAACTGCCACATCATCCAAAAAAATCAATGGCCACCTATTTTGCTGCTCTTATGAATTGACCAACAAACATCAATGACCACCTCTTTTTTGGTATTCTTTTGCAGCAAACATCAATAACCGAAGAAGAAAACTTCATAACAAGTAATACCAAATTCAGCTGGCCAATCCATTGTCATTTCCATGAACCATAAGCCTCTAATACCAAATTCCCAGACAAATTGAGAAACAAAAACCCAACACTCAAACTTGAAAATTCGTAACTGAACCTTATTGGATTTAGATTTAGAAATTTTGATAATATAAGGGATCGACCAAATCAAAAACAATCTTTATAGAACTAAAAATCTATTGATTGAAATAGCAATTTCACTTACAACATACTACGGGAAAAATAAACCTACTAACCAAACCCTAGCTACTAGATCTATAATCCAAAATAAACAAAACCTAACAATTGAACCCATAGAGAGTCCTTCCCTGCCTCTTAAGATCATAAAACACAACCATGGCAGTCATGTCTTCCTTCTAGCGTGCTCGATGTAAGTCTTCAACACGCCACTCATCATCATTTGTCTTGCTTTAAAATTGAAGCATGCTAGGAGAGAGAGAGAACATGAGATTGGGAAGAAGAAGAAGAAGAAGAAGAAGAAGAAGAAGAAGAAGAAGAAGAAGAAGAAGGGATTGAGTGACAAGAGATAGAGATTTAAGAGAGAAGAGAATAATTGTTGTATATTTTTCATAATGATTTCCTGATACAAACATTCTTCTTGTAATGAGTGGTTGTAACAAATAGGCAATGTCA
>CAODLS010745539.1:0-11033 GCA_948243855.1 Flueggea neowawraea
TGATTCTAAAAGGGGTGCTAGTACACTGCAATCATTCCAAGGTAAGTTCGTTCGTGTGGATACCTGTAGCCACGTTCGCGGAAAAGCAACGTGATTCCTCAAAGGTGATTCGGGTTCTTGGTGCAAAGAGCTACACCAACATTTCATACAACCGATCGATCGAGCCTTGGTGAAAGGTAAATCTTCCAACCTTAATTGTATATGTTGATATGCATGGGTCCTTAGGGAATTCAAGGCATTAATTTTTTGTTATATCCGCTGCCATGTATGTATATGAATGTCATATTTTAGCCATGAATTCCAACAGTTGCCTACGTATATCTTTTGAGGAATTTGTTGGTACTGTGGCAATCATCTACATTTTGACATTTGCATATCCGTTCTGCCTATCTGTTGTTATAGAGATGCTTTGACGCCAGCATTCTGATATCCGTATATGTGCATTGTTTGTTTGTTATGTTCATAGATATGGACCAACGTTGTGTGTCGCCATCCAGGTATAATAAGTCAGCATCCTTGAACTCTTATATATTTCATTCAGTTCTGGTGTCATATTTTATTTATGTTGCATTAGTATTTGTTAGGTAATATGGGTCGATAGTACATTTGTTAGAGGAGATTCATTGGAGATTTTGCATCTTTGACTGGTGAGATCTCAATTGATTTAGTGGTGTGAGAATTTGTTAGTGTATTTTTTAGAGTAGATGGTTTAATTATCTATAGTGAGAACAATGATTCATTAAACTTGGCGTGAGGTCGAGATACCATCAGTTGGGCATTGGTTATTATTGTATGCATTGAGGATATCTGGATATTTTGGAGAATTTGAGGAATAGGAGATAAGCATTTCATCTGTTAGTAAATGAGAATAATCAACGATTGATTTGAGGGTTTCTATTTGGGATATCAAGGAGTATAAAATGTTTGATAAATTAGCAAGTAAATCTAGTAATGATTGATGATAAAATTACGAGTGAGGCTTGTATAAATTATCGAATTTAAATTTGTTAAAAATTTGGGTTTAGATATTTTGAAATATGTTTGGCTGGAGATGTGCCAATCAAAGCAAGAGAGTTTGGAGTATTAATGATTTTTTTTTAGAGTGCTAAGTGTAAGGATTATGGATTCTTATGCAAACCTTGTTGTTGATGAGCATAAATTTGATAATCAGTGCTTAGGAGTTGACCTGTTTAACGAAGGAATGGAATTGAGAGAGATTTCACGAATCTATTGATTTTGAGGATATTCGGTGTATGGTAAAAGAGGATTCACATTCGATATATAATGGATGAGAGATAATATTGGTTATGTTAGTATAATATTCTAAAGGTAATAATCATTAATTTGAGTGACCAATTTATTGGTGATTTAAGTTGATTTCCACTGTAATTATCAATCGGTCAGACCGGTGGTAACGAAGGTATGTAACCAATAACTCAGTGATAAATCCATTTAGTGATTTCATTTGATGGTAGATGAAATTTTTAAGGAGCAAGGTTGTTGGCAATAATTTTAGGAATAATCATTTCAATAATCGGTAAATTGCTTGAGGTTAAACATTTATGATAAGAGATTTGTGATGAATCGTGTAAACATTAAGACAATGTGGAATTTACGAACAAGACTTGAGGATTTAAACTGGATTCGATATATATAATTGGCTTACACGGTTGAATGATTATAATTATGGGTCTGATCTGAAGTTAATCGTGAGTATATGGATTAACTTACGAGTTTGAATTGATTTGGGAGCATGAGAATTGGAGGTAGACGATTTACACTTTGGAGTGCTTATGATGTTTCCGTTAGTAACAATTGGTTTTGTTATGTTCTCTGGTGATCTGTGATTTTAGATAGATTGGATTCACAATTGTGGTTCAAATTTAGGTGACTTTGCTGAAGAAATCTGGCTTTGAGGATTTGATATTATACTTTGCAAAATGTGGAGAATAATTAGTATATAGTAAGTTTGAGAATTTATTTGGAAAAAAATTGTCGATGTAGAAATTTTCAAAGTTTACAATTATTCGGGATTAAATAAACATGGTAAGGATGACAAGATGAATTGAATAAGTATGAAGGCGAAAGAGAAGTTAACAACAACTCAGGAAGAGTTTGACTAAATTTGCATAGAGGTGTATCATCTGATCTATAGGTACAATCTTATAGGATTATGGATTTTTTACATCAACAAATTAATTTATTTGGATCCTTATGTCATTTCTGTAAGTAATCTTTGAATCCGTCGTATTTCCTTTTGCACTATGTCGTTTGGTTCATTTTTCTTTCGTTCTGTGTATTTATCTGTCTGTTGAGACTTTTGTAGTTTGATCTCAAATGATTGTCTGAGTTTGTGCTCTCTGACATATGAACATTTGACTCTTTGTGCCTTTGCATCGTCAGTATCTTAAATTTTGTTCCTTAAGAATTCTGTCACACATATGTTCCGTGGTCGGTCACTGTCATCATTTGAGGTTAGACTTAGTTTGTTCTCTGCTCGAGTGTCAGCGAAAGTCCTATATGGCATCATTCTGATGGGTTGCGAGTGAGAATCCGCATTAACCTGATTTTTTCGATTTGTAAGTATGTATCTTTTGTCTCTGCATCTATATCACTCAGCATCTTCTACCTTTACATCTGCATATTTTGTACCATCTCTGTCTGTCTGCATATATGGGCATGAGTAGTCTGTAACATTCGTTGCGTGATATATTTTTTTTGGTGAATGAATTGTTGGAACTATGGATTATGACCTAATTTGGAGACTTAGGCTTGATTCTTGAGATTTGGATGATAGAGTTTGAATAGATTAAAGATTAGAGCTATATTAGCATTCTGTATACCTCTGTAATCCTTCTGATCCAAATCTTCTGGAAATTTGAGGACTAATTTCTTTCAAGGGGGAAGTATGTAATAACTTGATTTTTCCGAAAATTATTTCGTAATTTTTTTGTTGAACTTTTTTTCGAATTAATTATTTTTGACGGATTAATTTTAATTTGAAATATTAATTAAAGAAATTAATAATATTTTGGAGTTTAAATATATGTTTATGATAATGGAATTTTTGAAGTGTATTGAGGAGTTAAATTGAGTGAAAATTGGTTAGAATTGGAAAAAGAAAGAAAATTGGAAGAAAAGAGAAAGAGGAAGTGAATTACAGGTCGTTCATAGTTTTGGTTCGAACGGCATGTCGTCTGGCGTTTGTATGCGCTGTCGTCCATATGCAGTAAACGACCTGTCGTTTGCGTGCGTGTCAAACGACGTGTCATTTTGAAGCTCAGTCGTCCGTTTGATAGGGCTGTCGCTCGGGTGACTAAATGATGCCTTTTTGTTCAGGTGCAAAATGACACCGTTTTGTTAAACGAAAAACAGCGTTGTTTTGCTTAAAAAGCTAGATTTCTACATCTCTTTTTTTTCTTCTTCTTCTTCTCTTCTTTGTGTTTCATTTCCAAAACTCACAACACACACTCTCTCTCTCCCTCGATTCGGTCTCTCTCTCCCGACTCTCTCTCTTCCTCTTCGATCTTGCTAGCAACCCAAGGTAAATATCTCTTTCTCTCTCCTCTTTTGTTGTGTTATTTTCTTAAAAATCAAATGGGTTAGGCCAGAGCTATATTTCAATTTTTGTGATTGATTTTTGATGATTTTGGATTGATTTTTGTTGGGTTTTGATGGGTTTGAGTTGGAGAATATGATTGTAAGTTGAAAATGGAAGATTTGATGGTTTTTGATGAAAGGGCCATTTGGTCTGAATCTTTGGGGATGATTTTGGAACGTTTGAGGATGTTTTGGATGAAAATGAAGGCAGATTTGGGTTCTAGGGATGATTTTGAGTTGATTGGAATGGTTGAAAACATTGGGTTATGCTTGGTTCGGGATTAGGGACCATTTGGTGTAGTTTTATAACAAAAGAGCCAAAACTGAAATTTTACATAATTCTGAGTATTTTGAGGATCAAATATGATATTTAACATTTTAAGAACTGAAATGTAGTTTATGATAAGTATAGTAGAAGATTTGTAATTTTTAGAAATTGAGGGATCAAATTATAATTTCTAAAGTAGTCCTCTAAGTAATTTAAAATTATAATTTAATCCCTCAATTTCTAGACATTACAAGTCTGGCACTATACATATCATAAATTATATTTCAGTCCCTGAAATGCTAAATATCAGATTCAGTCCTCAAAATACTCAAAATTATGTAAAATTTTAGTTTGGTCCTTTCGTTATAAAACTACACCAAATGGTCCCTAATCCCGAACTAAGCATAACCCAATGTTTTCAACCATTTCAATCAACTCAAAATCATCCATAAAACCCAAATCTACCTTCATTTTCATCCAAAACATCCTCAAATGTTCCACAAAATTCCCCAAAGATTCGGACCGAATTGCCCTTCCATAAAAAACCATCAAATCTTCAATTTTCAACTTACAATCATATTCTCCAACTCAAACCCATCAAACCCCAAAAAAAATCAATCCAAAACTCATCAAAAATCACTCACAAAAACGAAATATAGCTCCGGCCGAACCCATTTGATTTTTAAGAAAATAACACAACAAAAGAGGAGAGAGAAAGGGATATTTACCTTGGGTTGCTAGCAAGATCAAAGAGGAAGAGAGAGAGTCGGGAGAGAGAGACCGAATCGATGGAAAGAATCGAGCGAGAGAGAGAGTGTGTGTTCTGAGTTTTGGAAATGGAACACGAAGAAGAGAAGAAAAAAAGAGATGCAGAAATATGGGTCTTTTAAGCAAAACGATGGCATTTTCTGTTTAACAAAATGGTGTCGTTTTACACCTGAACTAAACGGCGTCGTTCAATCACCCGAACGACAACCCTATCACACAGACGACCGAGCTTCAAATTGCTTTTCAATTCGGTTACAGCCTGTGTACTAATAATAGTTGCAACACTTCCTATTAAATGATTAATTATCATCTGAATTATCATTTACATATCACGTTATGCACATAAATACAAGGGCTGATTACAAAACTATACCCTTTTTGAAAATTTATTACAAACAGACAACACAATCTTTTTCTTCTCACTCAACACCCATTGTTTCTCATTAAAAATGGCAGCCCCTGTTTCCTTACACTACAAACGGAAATTCCTTTTTTATTTTTTTATTTTATCCCGTGTTAGTTATTTTTTTCTTCATCTTAGTCCTTTTAAATTTTTTTAGATATTTTTTCAACAAAAATATTGATTTAATATCAACTTGAAATATACTTTTCTTCATTTTATTTTTAACTTTTTTAGATTATTTTTTGTTCAATTTAAATATCAACGTAATATAAACTTGAAACAAAATTTTTGAAAAGTTAAACTTAACAATGCCATTAAATATCAACTTAAAATAAACCTTTAAATATCAACTTCATATAAACTTGAAATAAACATTTTAAAAAGTTGAACTTAAAAATGCCTTTAAATATCAACTTAAAATAAACCTTTAAATTAACTTTTTCGAAAAACATTCTTCAAAGTATACTTAATAAACTTCAAGGCAACTAAAAGAAACAATTACAAACTTAATATAAACTTTATATAATTTCATATAAACTTGTATCAACTTTATATAAGCTTTATATAACTTTAATAAAACTTTTTTTGACAAACAATGTCAATATAAACTTAAAATATAAACTTCATATAAACTTTATATAAACTTAATGTAAATATTTGTAAAAAATTTATAAACAGTAACCTAAAAAATCAACCTTATGCAAACTCAATATAAACCATTTTGTAAACATCCAACTATATCTTCATTTTTTTAATCTTTAAATAAATATTTCTAAAAATTTGTCAAAAAAAACATTAGCATTCAAAATTATTTTATTAAAACATAAAGAACAAAATAAAAAAAAATAAAGAGGAGTGGCTAAGGTTTCAAAAGAAACTCTAGCAGCTGCTCTTGGTGGCCAGATCTGGCCGCCACCTTAACCGCCAGATTTGGCTGACACGTATCATGGTCGTCAGATGAGGTCGAGAGCGGAGTAGAGTGAGGACGGAGGAAGGACAACTAGAGGAGACAAGATCAACCGCAACGCGGTGGAAGAGCAAATCTGACGTCGACGAAGGAGTCGATAGACGACGCAGAGAAGGCGGTGCGCGATCCAAAGCGACTAGAAGGCCGATAGAAGACGCGAAGAAGGAGGTGCACGACACAACGCGATGACGAAGGCCGAGAACCAGTCGAGATCGAGGCAGAGCGATCACATCGAGTCGAAGGAGCAAGAGAGGGAGTTAGAGATGGATGGAGATGAGGCGGACATGAGGGAGAGGAGGTGGAATAAGAGAGAGAGAGAGAGAGAGAGAGAGAGAAGGGTGAGCAAATGGTGAAAGGAGAGAGAAACTAAATGACAAAGAAAGGGAAAATTGAGGACTTATTACAATATTATGTCCATATAAACTAAGAATATTGGTCGTTCAACTGTAAAATTGTGGGCCTAAAATTAAGAAGAATGGTCCAGCACTGATAGTGTGTAATTAAGGGGTCTAAATATATTTTAGGATGTAATTATTCCTAAATAGAATATGTTTGGTCTTACCTATTCACATCATTCAATGTTATGTTTATACATGTGGTACGCATTCAATTATAGATATTGATTGCACATTGGTTCTAATAAAGGCATAGTTAACAATCAGCATACAAGGCCGAATAATTCCAAAAGTATATAAAGTATGACAACATGTAATCCATACCATTTCCGCACTATGACAACAAGTGGATACACAAAGTTAACAAATACAACTGTATTGTCACACCCACCTCTGACAGTAAGGTGACAGTGGACTTACTTCATTTACCTACTATATAATCAAATCCAAACTATTGTTCCATCATTACTTGTTTAATTCATTAAAAACATATTTACATCTTCTTATAACATCATCCACAACATCTTCCTTTTTGTCATAATTCTTTACATTTACCTTATAACATTATATCCAAAATAAAAGCAAAATAACAAAATCATCAAAGCCTTCTAAATCGTTTAGAAATATTATTCTAAATGACCAAGACCCAAAATACAATTAACAAAAAATATATTCAATTCCTACTATTGGTCCAACCTTCTACAAGAAGAACTCTAAAGACGAATCTAGAATGAGAAACAGCTAGTCTTTATCTACTAAAGATCTGCGGAGGGAAAAGGAGGGTGAGTACGAAACTTATAGGTGGGCACATATACAACAAAGGGGGAATAGTAAAAGGGTTAGCATACTAATATATATTCATAAGCTTGAGAACAAATCAACAATTTAACATTTTATTATCTTCCATCAATTGATCATTCTCAACTTATTATAAATCATTTCCTCATTATTCATAATAATTACATTTTAACATTTCATCCTTGCTAACCAATAAACTACAAGTTCAAGAAACATCATGCAATGTGAATAAAACATGTGTAAATGTTGTAGATATATAATCTAGATAGCAAATTCTGATATCACTAATCATACACTTATAACATACAGAAATTGTGACACCTCAACCCCAAATAACCATACATGGCATCCATATATTGGTACATGTATTGCATATGCATTTCATGATATAATGTCCATTTTTTATAATTGAAAATTTGGATGTGAAGATAAATATTCAAGCAACTAACTAACAAATAATTATTACATATAATGGCGTAGTCGCAACAAATGCCAATTAAAATTATAGTACTGAATTTATAATTAGAGTTGAAATCTTATTTTCAATATGTGTCAAATAGAATTAGGAATAACATAAAAGACTGAAATTACAAAAAAAACAAATCATTAAGTGAAGTTAGCTAAGGACTTAAAAAAGAATAGAAAAAAAGAAATGAGGTTAAGAATTAAAATACTGTATTTTGTGTAACAACTTATTTTAAAAAAAAAAAAGAAATGGAAAACATACTCAGCCAAACTTTGCACATTCTATGTCATGGATCCACAAAATCCATCACATGATCATATACTCATTATATCTGTACACACAAAAAAAATAGACAAGATGAATTCTTATTAGGATAAGTAAGGAAAATTAATAACCGACTCAATTTTGTTTTCATATATATATAGAGACCAGCCCCTTTTAAACATTCTATGTTGTTCAAAACCATAGCAACAAACTAACCCTCTGTTGGAGAATTTTGGTCTATGCTTTGGATAGCAAAATCAACTTGAAATGAAAGAGCAAAATCAATACCAAGATTTTAGAGTGGCTCGGTCAACTCGATGCCTACGTCCACTACCTAAACCTCACTTTTTAGGATTTCCACTATAACGAAGATTGATTATAGCTCAATCCAACAAAACCAATATAATGAGGTTGATTCCTAGCTCAACACCTCTAAGGCCCTCACAATGTTGTTTTCCTTAGGTTCACAACAAACCTCTACAATGTTATTCTCTATAGGCTTGCAACAAATCTTTCTCACACTCTCAAAGTGTATACAAAGTATTTACAAAACAATGTAGCTCTATGCTGGAGCTAAATGTACGAGCTTGATGGTTGACCTTTGATCTCTAGCTTGAATTGTTGTTTTTCTTGGTCCAAATTGATAGGAAATTTGCCACAATCAATTCTGATGTTTTTCAACACATTTTTGGCCTTCTCTTGATGTATTTATAGCATTCCTATACCATATGACCGTTGGTAGAGAGAATACATTCGTTGGAGTGCATTTAATGCTCTGCTACTGCTATGTGTGCCAGTCTTACATACGTTGGTTGTTTATCTCATGTATGTTGATCATATGTTCTTGAGCCTTTACGTACATTGTACCATTATTACGTATGTTGATCATTCCCTTAACATACGTTAAACACATATAACATATGTTTTGTGTTCCTTCAGCATTTCAGTGCCTCTGTCCGTCATCATATCATCTTTCACGTACATTGGCTTCCACTCACGTACATTGGCTTTGTGTATAACGTACATTAAACTCCATATAACATACGTTGACTGCACCTGAGACTTGGTTTCACAATTTCAAGCTTTCCAACGTGTTTCTCTTCAACTAAAACGTTTTGCTCTTCATCAAAACATTTTGCTCATCATCAAAACACATAAGGAACTTATTCTTGATCACCCATGATCCAAAAATGTCCCCCTTTTAGATGATGACAAAACTTTGAAGAATTAAAGGACTACATCAAAACAACAACATTGATCAAGGATTTCATCCTTCTCATTTGGTTAGTATTATGCAAATGAATGACCATAAATTTTCTACCCCTTTTTAAATAAACATATAAGCATAGCATATTCGACATCCATTCTCCCCTTTTTTGCAATCATAAAAAAGATTAACCAATGTTAAACATTTTCACTATCCCTTTCAAAAACAATTTATGTATATAACCAAAAAAAAGTATCCCTATATTTGTTTCAAACCAATGCACATATTTAAATCAACATATTCAAAATATCATGCAAATAACAATAATGAAGAAGAAATAAAAATTCCTTGAATTTTAAAGAAAGGGATTTAAGGAGTACCTAGTATGTCGAAAGACATACATTTGCCTATGGATCACCATCATCAGTTGAAGAAGAAGAGCTATAATCTCTTCTTTTCTTTTTCTTCTTTCTCTCCTTCAATCTCTCCATTTCTTTTTGTTGATTCTTTTTGTTCTTCAACAATTTTTCATAATTTTCTATTCTTTTGGAGTAGAATTTTAGCTCATCATTCTCTTTTCCATCCAAACTCACCTCTCCTTCACTCTCCTCTTTTCAAAAATGAGTGGAAGGTTTCAATGCCTTTCCATGCTTAGCTCTTCCATCTCTTATCTTTACCACAATTTCATAGTTTATGAGAGACCCAACTAAAGCACTAAACTCCAATGAGTTTAAGTCTTTCGATTCCGTTATGGCGTTCACCTTTGCATCCCATTCTTTAGGCAAAGACCTCAAAATCTTCTTCATCTTATTGCTACTAGAAATTGGTCTTCCAAATGAGGCGAGACAATTTGTAATTTTCGAAAAGCGATCAACCATGGTGTTAATGCTTTCATCATCTCCCATGGTGAATAACTCATAGTCATGTAGAAGCATATTAATATTGGTTTCCCTGACTTAAGTTGTGCCTTCATGAGTAATCTTAAGCATTTCCCTTATTTCATTTCCATGCTCACAAAAGGAAATTCGATTGTACTCTTCGGAACTCAAAATAAAATACAATACAATAATTAAGTGGCTTCAGCATTTCGACTTAGCGACTTCCAATCTTCATTTTTGAAGTCTTCATACTTCTTAAGAGTTACATCACCATTCTTAGAAATTTTCAGACCAAGCACAATCACCTTCCATAGCTCAATATCATATGATTGAATGAAAATAGACATTTTTTTCTTCCAAGAATTAAAATTTGAGCCATCAAATAAAGGAGGGATATAGAGAGAAGCATCCGATATACATGGAGGAGAAGGAACAAAATCCATTTCGTTGATGCAGATCTTTTCTCCAAGGTTTTTAAGCCTTCTTGAATAGAGACCCACTCTGATACCACTTGTTGGAGAATTTCGATCTATGCTTTGGATAGCGAAATCAACTTGAAATGAAAGAGCAAACTCAACACCAAGATTTTAGAGTGGTCTGGTCTATACCAGTCTTACTTACGTTGCACAAGTATAACGTACCTTGTATGCATTTTTCCAAGCTCACGTACATTGGTTGTTTATCTCACGTATGTTGATCATATTTTCTTGAGCCTTTACATACATTGTACCATTATTACGTACGTTGATCATTCCTTTAACGTACGTTAAACACATATAATGTACGTTGTGCGTTCTTTAAGCATTTCAGTGCTTCTGTTCGTCATCAAATCATCTTTCACGTACGTTGGCTTGTGTATAACGTACGTTAAACTCCATATAACGTACGTTGACTGCACCTGAGACTTGGTTTAGTAATTTTGAGCTTTGCAATTTGTTTCTCTTCAACTAAAACATTTTTCTCTTCATCAAAACCTTTTTCTCATCATTAAAACACATAAGGAACTTATTGTTGATCAC